>JAJMCO010000037.1:14747-76807 GCA_030573015.1 Metschnikowia peoriensis | reverse complement strand
AAAAAAAAAAAAAAAAAAAAAAAAAAGGGATATTTGCTAGAGTTTCTACTTTGCTTTGGGAAATATTCGAGGCCAATATTTTCTTTCTGAAATGAAAAGAAAAGAAAACATCTTATACCGTTAAAATTAATTAACTGGTCCCTCAAAATTATCGATTACCGAAGATATCCTTCATTTGCCTCAGCCTTGTTTCCTATCTCATTTAACGTGACTCGTGGGCCGGCTGCGGTTTGTTTGGGTTTCTTGGCACCAACTACAGTGGTGTTTTTCGCCAAGCAGCAAACCTCAATTTGGCAACCGTAAGACAAGACGCATGACAGAAGCAACCTCCAAGCTTACTGCAATCGGGCGAGCACCCGCATTTTCGCCGGTTTGCCTAATTATAGAACATTGGACAAAATTACCTAGTGTAGTTTTTTTATTTTTATTTTTTTCTTTTCTTGTTTGTTGCTGACACATTACTCATCACTTACCCCTTAGCGTCGGAAATAAATTAGGGTTTTTTTTCCTTACTTTTAATATCCGTGTGCCCCTGCCTACCCATATTATATTTCGGCAACAAAATCCATTTTTTCCATTTCTCAGCTCATTGGCCTGGACTCTAAATTTCCTAGCGCGTTGCACCTACTGTTGCTTTATTGGCCCATCGACTCAAGCGTATTTTGCTACTCACCATTTTTCTTTCCAACGGTATAACTCGCCTGATCTTTCTTGTCACCACCATACGATCAAGGGAAATAGACCACTGAGAAGAAGAAGAAAATAAAAATAAAATCTCTAGAGGAATAAAAAGACATTGACATAAGTCCCACGAATCAATTCAAAGACTCAAAAAAATAGCAAAAAAAAAGCAAACAAGCAAAAAAAATACCATGTTTTTTCTTCCGTATGCTGCTCTTTTGGCAACTTTGGTTTCGGCCGCCAGCACTCCAGAACCTCCCCAGGAACACCATGTCAAAATGGATTTTGCCGTCTTAAGAGGCAGTTCCAGATCCACTGCATCGAAGGATGGAGTGCCAGCTCTTGTCAAAAAAGACGGCCTGTCATTGCTCACGTTGACCAACGAACAAACTTATTATGCTGCGAACATCAAGATCGGCACTCAAGGCGCATCAAATAACGTGATTATTGATACTGGATCCTCGGATTTGTGGGTGATGGCCAGCAATGTCTCTTGTGGCTCTACATCTCGAACCTCTAAAAGATCGGTGGATTTAGATGATTATTCGGTGTTCTCGCACCGTCGGGTGTTGGATTTTGATTTGGCTGAGGCATCTGAATTCAATGACGATAAGGAGAAAAGGGCCGATACGACAATTGTCGTTTCTCAGATTGTTACAGCCACCGCATCTGCAGTTCAATTTGGAAGTGCCAGAACTTCTGGAACTGCTGCTGCTGGTGGCAGTGGTAACGCGGCTTCTTGCACATCCTCCGGTTCTTTCAACACTGCGTCCTCTAATTCATTTAGACTCAATGCAAGCGCACCTGCATTTGCAATTCTTTATGGTGATGGCTCGTATGCAAAAGGATATTGGGGAAGAGATGTCATTGGCACTGGTTCAACAAATGTCTCTGACTGTAGTTTTGCTCTTGTTGATGATACAACCTCCGACACCGGTGTTTTTGGTATTGGTCTTGCTCAGTTGGAAACTACTTATTCCAATAGCGCCAGCTCGCGTTACACATACGAGAACTTCCCCCTTCGTTTGAAGAGTACTGGTGCAATTAAGAAGGTGGCATACTCCCTTTACTTGGACTCTGCCACGGCCCAATCTGGATCGGTTTTATTTGGTGCTGTTGACCATGCAAAATATAGCGGCACTTTGCATACGGTGCCCATTGTCAACATTTACTCCGCGTACTATAGAAGTCCAATCCGGTTCGATATTGTGCTTAACTCTTTGACATTGCTGAGCTCTTCACAGAACATTACTGTGTCCAACTCTCCAATCCCTGCATTGTTGGACTCCGGTACCACGTTGACTTACTTCCCTAAGGCTATTTTGGCGTCGCTTGTGTCGCTGTTGGGTGCCTCAATGACCAGATCCGGTTTTTACGCGCTCGACTGTAAGTTCAACAGAAAATCTGCCTTTTTGGTGTTTAATTTCTCTGGCGTCAGTATTAGAGTGCCCTTGTCCGACTTAATCTTAACTCAAGGATCGCAATGCTATTTGGGAGTCATGGGCCAGGCTCCAGACAGCACAACTAACACACCTTATGCCATCTTGGGTGACAACTTCCTCCGTAACGCATACGTTGTGTACAACTTGGAGGATTACGAGATCTCGTTGGCCCAGGTGCAATACACCAGCGACACGAACGTGGAGGTGATTTCCAGCTCAATCCCTCTGGCTGTACAAGCTCCTCGCTATTCATCTACTGCTTTGGCTTCGTCCTTGTCTTCAGGAACCTCCAGTTCTTCATTAAGCCCTTCAGGCACCAGAACTTCGGAAGGTTCTAGTGCCGCTAACTTGGCAAAATCATTATTTTTTGCTGCTGTTGGTGCGGGTCTTCTCTTCGTCTTGTAAGGCCCTAGATGAAGGTGTTGCACGTGCATCAAGTCACGAATCATGCAAGCCGTAGAATACATTTATGTATATATAACAATAGACAAAAATTTCATGCTATACGTGTTTAGCGCTCATGATGGTAGCAAGCACTTTGTACCGACGAACGAACCACAATTCGTGTGCCAGAAGAGGGTTTATCAAAGGGTCAAAAGATTATTTTGCATGCAAGGAGACATTTGTTCCAAGGATGGAAAAAAAAATCTCAAAAATAATTCCAAAAGAAAAAAAAAAAAAATCAAGCTGAGTGCATTGAGAAAGGCATTGAAGCAAATAATTGGAAAAAATGCCAGGACCACTAGATAACATATCAGCACCAGAGATGTTGAGAGGCACAGGAAAGATTGAATAGTGGATCGGGCATTTGTTTCTTTTTCCTTAAAAAAAAACCCGAAACCTACTTTTATCAAGACACCTTTTGAGAATCATTCTTTTAGAAGAAGAAAGTTGGCAAGAATTTTTCTTTTAAACCATAACTCCAAGAAGTTGGAAAGACTCAGAGCCTCACTCTCACATGGCAGATCCCAGTTCAACCTCACTACTAACTACACGATGTTCTAGAGTCTTTGAGTTGTGAATATAAAAAATTGGTAATAGGAGAACTTCATTTGGCGGCCAAAGCGGTGTTCACATAATATTCAAGAATCAATAACTGCATATCTTATCATTTCGGAAAAAAAAAAATATAAAAAAAAAAAAAAAAATCTCTTTCCTGTCTACGCGTCCTCCCCTGACTTCGAGCGCTCCCGCATCGTGTCGTAAAGGTCGGTGCGGTGCTAAAAATAAATGGCAATACATGTGTGTGGACTGGTCGTAATCTAAATTCACAAGAGAGAAAGAGAGAAAATTTTCTAAGCCCTCACAGCAAATCTTCTGACTTTGACACAGTTTTACCTTGTTTTTACCAACCCTGTCTTGGTGAAATAGCATTTTTAAGGAACGCAAATCACGGCACCACGGGCCACAAGCCATGTCTCACTTCTGCCGCGCACCTACCCCTGAGGCCAAAAAAATAAATAAAAAAAAAGAACACGGTTGGTTTTTAATAGGCACCGTTTCCACGCACAGATTAGATGAACTAACGTCGTGAGGCGGTGTTTGGCGCGAAAATAATTGCGGTCACAAGTTCATTTATATTTTATTTCTCTTTCTTGCATCAGCCCCCCCAATTGGCCCAAAATCATTTTTTTATAAAGAGATTTATATCACAGTGCTATTTTTATCTGGCTTTTTTTTTTTAGTATTATTATTATTTTTTATTCCCTTGTTTAGCGCTCGTCCAGGATCGGCGCTCCCGCTCTCATTGTCCATCACCCGCTGGCCCCCACTCTACTTTTTTAAACTCAAAGAAAAAAAAAAAAAACGGCCTGTGTCTCAGTCTCTTCTCAGCAAAAAGCTTTCTGCGATCGGCGCTTATTTTTCCTAACCTCATTTTTTTTCTCTCCCTAAACCCGACAAAAAGAAGAACTGCTAGTTTGAAGTCAATCAGAAACAAGCTTTTTCTTCCTTTCTTGCTGTTTTCTTTTCATTTATTGCCTTTCCCTAGCCCAGTTCCTGCCCACTTTTCAGGAACACTCTTCTTTCCCCGCCCTTCGGTTTGACTTCCGAAATCCTCACGCCCCACAAAAAACCCCGCTTGGACTCGGACATGGATACCGCAGCTTTGTTGGCGATTCTTGACGATCCAAGTGCGTTTGCGGAGAAGGCACCGCTACTACGCCAGGATTTGCGGCGGGTGTTAACCGCCCAAGATACGCAAATCAAGGAGTTGACGCTGGCGCACAACACTGCTTGCGAGGCAAACAAAGCTTTCAAGCTGGCACTTTCAGAGATTGGCACTGTTGTGATCTCCGTGGCCATGGGTGACTTACTGAAAAAGGTCGAGATCCACTCGGTGGAATCTGACCCAGAGATCTTGAAGGTAAAAATCACCATCAACACCATGATGGACCAGCTTCAGGCTTTCGCCACAGAAGTCACAAAGGTGGCTACCGAGGTTGCTAACGGTGAGTTGGGTGGCCAGGCAAAAAACGAGGGCTCTGTCGGAATCTGGCGCTCGTTAACTGACAATGTCAACATTATGGCTTTAAATCTTACGAACCAAGTCAGAGAGATCGCTGACGTCACGCGTGCCGTGGCACAGGGTGATTTGTCACGTAAAATTAACGTTCACGCTCAAGGTGAAATCTTACAGTTGCAGATGACTATCAATACCATGGTGGATCAGCTTCGGACGTTCGCATTCGAAGTATCTAAAGTCGCCCGTGATGTCGGTGTTCTTGGTATTTTAGGTGGACAAGCCTTTATCGAAAATGTCGAAGGTATTTGGAAAGAGCTTACAGATAATGTCAACGCCATGGCGCTCAACTTGACCACGCAGGTGCGGAATATTGCCAACGTTACTACAGCAGTCGCCCAGGGTGACTTGTCCAAAAAGGTGACTGCCGATTGTAAAGGTGAGATTTTAGACTTGAAGCTCACGATCAACCAGATGGTGGACCGCTTGCAAACTTTTGCCCTTGAAGTTACCACTTTATCTCGCGAAGTTGGAACATATGGTATCTTGGGTGGTCAGGCTAATGTAAGAGACGTGGAGGGTGCCTGGAAGGCGGTCACCGAGAATGTCAACTTGATGGCCACAAACTTGACTAATCAAGTCAGATCTATTGCCACAGTTACCACGGCGGTCGCGCATGGCGACTTATCTCAGAAAATCGATGTGCATGCGCAGGGTGAAATCTTACAGTTGAAAAATACCATTAACAAGATGGTTGACTCTTTGCAGCTTTTTGCCTCTGAGGTGTCCAAGGTTGCGAGAGATGTGGGTATCAATGGTAAGTTAGGTATTCAGGCCCAAGTGTCCGACGTGGATGGCTTGTGGAAAGAAATCACCTCTAACGTAAACACTATGGCCGCTAACTTGACTTCTCAGGTCAGAGCATTCGCTCAAATTACTGCAGCTGCGACAGATGGTGATTTTACCCGTTTCATCACAGTAGAGGCTTCTGGTGAAATGGATGCCTTGAAAACAAAGATTAATCAGATGGTGTTTAACTTGAGGGAATCTATTCAAAGGAACACTGCTGCTAGAGAAGCGGCCGAATTGGCCAACAGCGCTAAATCCGAATTCTTGGCTAACATGTCCCATGAAATCAGAACGCCTTTGAACGGTATAATTGGTATGACTCAGTTGTCTCTTGATACGGAGCTCACTCAATACCAACGTGAAATGTTGAGCATTGTTCACAACTTGGCAAATTCTTTACTCACCATTATCGACGATATTCTTGATATCTCCAAGATCGAAGCAAACAGGATGACTGTTGAGCAAATCGACTTTTCCTTAAGAGGCAATGTCTTTGGGGCATTGAAAACGTTGGCAGTAAAGGCCATTGAAAAGAACTTGGATCTCATCTATCAGTGTGACTCTTCTTTCCCGGATAATTTGATTGGCGATTCTTTCAGATTGCGTCAGGTCATTCTTAACTTGGCCGGTAATGCCATCAAGTTTACCAAGAAGGGAAAGGTAAGTGTTAGTGTTAGAAAATTTGGCGGTATTCCAGAGGATCCAGATAAGCTTCTTCTCGAATGTTGTGTGAGTGATACAGGAATTGGTATTGAAGAGGACAAGCTCGGTTTGATTTTCGATACTTTTTGTCAGGCAGATGGTTCCACCACCAGAAAGTTCGGTGGAACTGGTCTCGGATTATCTATCTCGAAGCAATTGATTCACTTAATGGGTGGTGAAATTTGGGTGACTTCTGACTATGGACATGGTTCAAACTTCTCATTCACGGTCTCCGTGTCACGCTCAAACATTCAATACTCTGCAAACAGTGAACAGCTTTTGCCGTTCAGAAACCATCATATCCTTTTCATTTCCACCGACCATAATGACGCTGAGCTTGAAGAGATACGAAGTAACATCACTGAGCTTGGTTTAGAGCCTGTTATTACAAGAAGCACCCAGGAAGCTAACCTCTCCGAACCGATTAATTACGACATCATTATGATCGATTCCATCAACACCGCGAAGGAGTTGAGAATGTTACCCGAGGTCAAATACATTCCCTTAGTATTGTTGCACCATTCAATTCCAGAATTGAATATGAGGGTTTGCATAGATTTGGGTATTTCCTCATATGGAAATACGCCTTGTACTATATCAGACTTAGCAAGTGCCATTATACCTGCCTTGGAATCCAGATCAATTGCTCAAAACACCGACGACTCTGTTTCATACAGAATTCTTCTTGCTGAGGATAATTTGGTTAACCAAAAGTTGGCTGTTAGAATTCTTGAGAAGCAAGGACATCAAGTTAAAGTTGTTGAAAATGGTTTAGAAGCTTTTGAGGCAGTTCAAAAAAATAAATTTGATGTTGTTTTGATGGATGTTCAAATGCCCGTCATGGGTGGTTTTGAAGCCACTGAAAAAATCAGACAGTGGGAAAAGAAGTCAAATCCAATTGACTCGCTTAGTTTCCGGACCCCAATTATTGCATTGACTGCACATGCGATGTTGGGTGATAGGGAGAAATCGCTTGCAAAGGGTATGGATGACTATGTCTCCAAGCCATTGAAGCCCAAATTGTTGATGCAAACGATTGCCAAATGCATCCATAATATGAAGCAGTTGAAGGAGCTTTCGAAGCAAAACAACAGCAATCGCACGTCTGATTTTGCCAAAAACCTTCAAAAGATCAAGATCTCTCATACTTCCTCCTCTGGTGAGCAAGGCGTGGGTTCGCCCACGAAGGCATCAAGCGGGGATTCTGTGCAGCAAAATTCGGGGAGCAACTCACCAAAAGCAATGAAGGGATCTTTGGTGTCGCGGAATTCAGAGGAAGTTATCACAAAAACTAGGCCTGGTGCTCTTTCAGCGAAAAATCGATCATATACCGAAAGTTCGTTATCTCTCACAAAGAAAGATGACGTATAAATCTACAGGCGGTGAGTACATCGGTAAGTTATGAGAGTTGTATGAGGGTTGTACAGCAATTGGTCTGCTCAAAATTTAATTCTTCTCATTCATTAGCATTTATAGTAAAAGTTTAATACAACAGGAATTGATTTCATTAAAATTGCCCATTTTTTTTATAAAAAAAAAATAATAATAATAAAGTAAATACAGGTGTACTTCGAGCCTTGCTTTGTACATTCAAATTAACAAACTCGCCCTCAATCACCACAATGTTTCATCCCATTTTTTCAATTCCCGTGCCTGTTGAGTGACATCCTTTTGGGCTTTCTTTCTCATATAAAAGATAGGGCAATCATTGTTTGAACAAAGAACTTCTTGATGTAGAGAACCCTGGCATCTCTGGCATTCAGTCCACAATCTAGAAAACTTGTTCTCGAGATAATTCATTTGCGCCAATGCATCTGAATATAACTCGGGGGCTTTTGACACACAGTTTCCACAAATTGCACCATGATTATCTGGTTTGAGAGGCGATCGACAACTTTTGCATAGCTCGGCCTTTTTAGCAAATCTCATGAGCCCACCGCTTTTAGGGGCTCCCATTTTAATGGTTCTAGTATGTGCTCCCGAAAGAAGATCCTTGGCCTTTTTCTCTCCAAGAATAGGAACGAAGATTCTCATCAAAGGTTTGGAAAGTTGGTTATCCAAGTAGTAATTCACATCAATGGGCAAAGAGTTCTCTAACACGTACAAAGGGTCCTCAGACTTGTCATAATTTTTCGAGCCCGAAGCATTGATAATGACATAGGCCACACGATCACCTAAATTAGGTGCCGAGCCCGGATCTCTCTTTTTCATTCTCTTTGCAAGTTCCACGTGTGCCTGTTTACCATCGTACTCGTGTTTCGAATAGGCTTTGGTGATGACTAATTGAGACAAGTCGATTCTGTTTTGCAACAAGTCAGCAATCGTTTGTTTCACAAATCTTTCTGCCTTTTCCACATTTCGTTCCTCCAAAATATAGTCCAAGACCTTGGTAATCACGTTCTGAACCATTCGGCAATTATCTCTTCTGACGGTTTCAATACCCTTGGTGTCCATTTTGTCAAACTTGTCTGGCCTCGTCCAGTATAATCCTGCGTATCTCTTCTTGTTAATAAGTAAGTATGGGAAGTAAACCTTCTCGAATTCCAACTTGATAGGGTGTTTGAAATGTGTAGAAACGTAGTCTGCAGCTTCTTCACCTAGTTTCATACACGTCTCCAAATCCTGTGGACCAAACTTGACCATCACAGAATCAGTGTCACCGTAAATGACCTGAGCATCGTAGTCGTAATTATTTGCAGTATTGTACTTTTCTTGCACAACGTTTTTTGTCTTTTCAATCATTTCTCTACCAAAAGCAGTCACAGAAGAGGAAATTGCCAAGCACGGGAGCTTTCCGACCGTGGCACCGGTAAAACCATACACCGAGTTGGCCGAGATCTTCAATGCCAATTGTCTACCATTAAGCACATCTCTTTTAAATGGGTCAGTTTCCTTTTTCAAATCTTGTTTGGCCTTTTTTCTTGCAGTTAAAAGTTCATTCAAGATGGTTGGAAGAATACCCTGTCTTTTGTGGTCTTTAACGAAATAGTCACCGTTTGGCGTGAGAGTGTAGTCATCTTCTGTAAGTTTGAATGCCTGAATTGCATTTTTGTTTAGAAGCGTCGTGTAACACAAGTTATGGGCCATCATAATCGATGGATACAACGAACTGAAATCTAACGTGGCAATCGGAACATCGTAATAACCTCTTTCTGGTTCAATAACTGTAGCACCCTCATACTCTTCGTTTCCACCTTCACTCTTCATATTTGGCACAACAATGTCTTCTTCCAAACATTTTCTAAACAATTGCGAAATGACTTTGATTTGCTGGCCTCGGGATAAAAGATACGAAAATGGAACACCGGTGACTCTTGCCATTTCGGTGTAATTAACCAAACACATCAATTTTTCAAGCAACCTTAGCGGCAAGTAGGCATCTTTCAAACAATAGACAGCCAACCGTCTTCTGGTTTCTGCGTTTCCGTTTTGAAGATCTGTGATAATCGAATGTTGCACATCTTCTTTTTGTTCGCCCAAAAAATGGGCTGATACCGAGTTCAACGTATATGATCTAAGCTTATACTCTCTTTGGATAAACTGAAGCAAGTCTAGCTGCATTCTACCATCGATATTAACCACTTTGTTTTCTCTGGTACCGTAGGCACGCGAACTAAACACAGAATCCTTGGCCTCTTGTTTGACATTGACTAATCTGCCGAAATATGGGAACTTGGGCAATCCAAGCGCCTTCGATCTGTCCAACAAATACGGCAAATCGAAATTAGCCGAATTGTAGCCAATGATGACATCAGGGTCGGCCTTAACCACAAAATCTCTCCATGCCATCAACATATCTGCCTCTTGTTCATGAGAGAATACTTCGGACCCAATGATAGAGGCACAGCTTTTCACAGTAAACACATTTCTCACAAACGGGCGCGACTCACCTTGTCTCAGAATAACGTTGGCAATTTGAATGACTGGATCAAGCTGCGCCTGAGGGAAAACACCTTTTCTACCGGCACATTCAATATCAAACGACATGATTCTCAAAGGAGCCATTTTAAGCCATTCTCCTTCAGAAGGATGCGACACCAAGTCGCGATAATCGATGGAGCACTCGACCTGACACGTTGAAAGTGCAGTGGCAGATTCCACCAATCTATATTTGCCCTGAGGTAAAGTGATCCACGACATACCGGTGATTTTACAGTCGATCATCAATCTAAGCAAGTAGGTGATATTGTCAAAGGTCGGAGCTGATCCCACCGGGAAGAAATCCTCAAACCGGACCTCGCCTCTTTCGAAAGCGCTTCTGATCTTGGAAATGTCCTTGGCGTTTTTCACAATCACCTTGAAAAACGGTGTTTTGATGTTGTTGGCAAACCCCCAGATCGATTCTTTCAACGACATCGTCACGTCCTCGATCCCGTAAAACGCGGTTTTTAAGTACGCAACAAATTTTGTCAAGTGCTGGTCTTTCAAAAAACCCCGGGGCACAGGAACATAGAAATAATGCAAGAACCCCGTCACATTACAAAGCACGGAATGGCCCTCACTAGTGATTCCGAAAAAACGGGCGATTGTCGCATCGCCCACTGACGCCTCTTCGGCATCCAATTGTTGAAATGTGATATCTTTCAGGGTAAAATCCTGTGGAAGTTGAGGTCTTGCCCAAACTTGAGTTTCCTCTTGAATCCCCTCGGCTCTTTTGCTCATTTCCAATAACTCATTTTCGAAATTCAGCGGCTCTTCAGCACTGCTTGGCCGCACTTTTTTAAGAAGCTGCTGTTGTGATTGTGTGATTTCCAGTTGTGATAATGGAACGTCATTACCAATGCTTTGAGATGCTGGAGGTAAACTGTGTGCGCCCATAGAATCATCAGACCAGGGTCTTTTCAAGGACGAATTAGTGGATTCGGCCATTTTCTCAATTCTTTTTTTTTTTATTATTGTTTTCTTTTCTTTTCTTTCTCTCTCTTTTTTCAAGGGCGAGATTCAGCTTGTGCTAGTTCCGGTTACTTTTCTGGGAGTGGATCCTCTATATGACAGACACGATTCCACAAGGGTTCTTCTAAAATAAAAAAGAAACAAGTGCTCGAGTTTCCGATAAATAAACTTTGAAAGCGTAAATTGGAATATATTTCTTTCTCTTTTCTTCTTTTTTCTGCCTTTCAAATAAAAATAAAATTCTATGGTTTGTGGGAAATGGCAGAACCAGAAAATAGAATTAGTAATGAGACCGGACTCGTTGGAGAAGAGACGCGTAAGTCTTTTTTTTTTTTTTTTGGCCTTGGGGAAAGCCCACCAACGACGTGCGCGTCTCTGCACGCAGCTAAGAAGCAAAATCCGCCTCAGAACAAACAACGCCGTTTAAATTTTCTTCAACATATTATCACATCAGGGGGAATATTCCTACTCAGCCAGAGACCTGAATCGGTTTATGGTGATAAGGATGTGACAACACTTGAAGAACAATCTGAATCCAGCATGATTGTCAAGGATATTCGAGATTTAAGTCTTGTTTCGGGAGCGTTGGAGAACCTGCCTGCCGATGCACTGATCAGTCCGGATGCTGATTCGACTGTAGCCCCGGAGGAGGAAACGCGTCTTATACACCGTCCCAAGAACTTGCCTCTCGTTGCTAAGAAAACGTTGTCTAAGAAATTGGCTCTGTAGTCTTTTCAATAAAATATTTCCACACACTAGCAAGGCCCTCATCATCGAAGTCCATACCAAAATCCACACGAAAATTCTCTATAGAACTTTCAGGGCTCATAACCTGTTTGAATTTACTTTTGAGATCCGGCCACGTGACTGAAATAGTATTCACTGAGCTTCTCTCTAAAGTGTACGGCATGATGATACTAGTGTATGGGAAACCTTTATTAGGATAAAAACCCCTATGATTACTCTAACCTCTTTCAAAAAACGAAAAAGATTCCCGGACGTAGGTATATATACTGATCATCACGTGATGTGATGCTACGCTCATTTTGATTAAACGCTGATAGGTCAATGATGAACATAGATGCTGAATGGAATTCATCCTGCGTCTAACAAAATTCCACGGCCACGCGGCTCGTTGCCTCAAACAACGCTTCGGTCTTCAGCTTTTCATGTTAAATGACAATTTGGAATGATATAAGTGAAAATATTTAGAACGCTATCCAATTTTAGTTATTTTAGTTAATATGTTGTCCCTCTGTTTCTTTTTTCTTTTCTTTCTTTCTATTTTTGTTACCTCCTCGTATTATAAAATGGCCCCACGTCCTTTTTTCTCTCTTCCTCACGCACTCTCGTAGAGTATGTTGATCAATATCTGTCAATATCTGTGAGCAGATCTCCATTTCTTGAGCTCGTCTAGGATTTTTGTCCGTGCAATATCGGTCAATTGGCTACAGTTAGTATACTGTGGTGCCACCAAAAGTTGAGCAACCTCACATAATGACGCCAACTGCCCATGCAACTGTTTGTATATTGCCTCCGGATTAAACGAAGCTTTGGTATCGGCAGAATCAGCCACTGGATTGTTCAGCTTGCTGAACAGGGTCATCGGCTCGTCAAAGAAGTTCTCTGACATATCATCAAATAAATCTCCCATCTCAAAATCCCCCATGAGTTCCTCGCGTGGCCGCAGCTTATCTTCTTTAGGCGAAACTTCATCTGCACTAACGTTCTCATTGAAAATAGACGAGACGTGGTCATTGATTGTAAGGTTGAACTCCTTTTCCGATCCATGCGCCAGCACATTTAAGATTTTACCTGTTTCAAGCTGGGCCATGTAAAATGCCAAATCCTCAGAATCGACATAGCCCGAACACGCAAACATGAACAGGAAAAAGTCAACCACAACCTTAGATTCTTCGAGTGCCTGTGCAGATTTTGTGCTCAAGGTTTGATCAATCTCCTTCAAAAAAGTGTAGAAAGCCTCGTCTGCTCGTGAAATATGCCATATCGTATTTAATTCCATCCACATTTCGCTCACTCCGTCTATACCCTTAGCACCATCCTTGATGATATCCGCTGTAATCGTTTTTGTTCTAAAAACTGAAGTCGTCATGGACTTGTTTATTCCAATTACCCGTTGGCAGTATTCAGGGTCTGTTTCTCTTGAAAGAATGTCCGTAAGTTTTGCAATGTTTAGAGTGATGTGCTTACCACTAAATGTCTTGAGCCGCGTTAACAAACTTGGGCTGATTGTATTGAGAATCATTCTAAATGTGAAATTTTGGCTCGACTCCGAAGAAACACTAGCTCCTGTATTTCCCTCGATTATACGCAACATGATTTCAACCATAGTATCATTGTTCTTTTGCCGCGGTCCAATTCTCGATGCAACCCACAGCATTGCTTCAAGAGAGCAAGGGGCCAAAAAGTTTTGTGAAAGGTAATCAATTCCATTATTAAGGCTATTCTCGCTCATAATTCCCATGGCTCGGGCAGTGAAAGCTTGGCGGAACAACAAGAAAATGAATTTGTAGATTTGCTTCACATTTACAGACTTGAGCAAGTCGTCAGAAAGACCATCGTTATTAACGTCAAATAAGGCGTTTGCCCATTCTTTGAAAAGATTTTCATAGTTGGCAATTATTTGCTTTTCTTGCTCGTTCACACTGGAATAAGAACCTGCAAGAGAATCACACAGGCGGAAGTAAAATCCGTTTATGAAATCGATAGTGTAAGAACCCTTAATTGAGACTGAAGAAAAATCGATACCGAAAAATACCGATACCGAAATCACTCCGGTCAACATTACTCCAAAACGCGCATAAACTTCCTGGAAGTTTCCTTCATCTTCATCTACGTCAAAGGTTTCATTGTCGATGTAACTGATAACCTTGTTGAGAAACATCCACGGCCCATTTCTGCTTCGGTAGAAAATGTAGTTCGCGATCACAGGTACATTCAGAAAGACTAATGCCACCCAACTAAGCTTCTCATTGTTTTTCTCCCGTATTAGATTGTCGATCAAATTTTCCATGAGCTCTGCAAGTTTCTCCTGTTTAACTTTCAGCAATCTGAAATTGCTGGATAGAAGCTTGTGGAAATACTCGATCAAGTTGCTTTCCTCCAAAGAAGTAAATTCTGTGTTCACGCTTTCCAACTTTGAATTGAAGTCAGCTACTAAAACATCTGTTTGGTCCAACTTCTCAACCTCGTGTGCAATGAGCAGAGCAGAGAGATTTTCAGATTCTGATGGGTAGGTTTTCACAAATTCATCCAATGAAATAACCTTCTGATACACACAAGCCCGTAAGAACTCCTTGCCCAAATCATAAGCGTCATTGGCGCCGCCCACCTTCGATTTGATAATGGTCGAATCCTTAAACGATGAAACTGCTGAAGTTATTGTAATTTGATATTCAGGTGAAGAAAGTGATTCAAGACTTTTGACATCGTAAACCAATTGCGTGAGAATGAAGTTTTTCCAGTTGAAAATGACATATGGCTCAGTCTTCAGCTTCACAGAAATAACAAACCCACTGAAGAAAGAGACAATAAGTTCTTTAGCCAAGTCTTGGTGGCTCATTTCCTGTAAGTCAAAAAACACTGTGAATTTGCGAACCAAATCGGGGTTGATTTTCCACAGCCGGAAATGGGTATTGAGCCATATGAATTTCTTCAACAACACATAGTTGGTATACTTCTTGCTGCTAAAACTCAAAGATGAAACTTTCCCCGGTTTCCCGCCAAGTAATGCCTCGGACTTGATCATGTCTTGCTCTTGTGGTGGGGACAAAAAAGCCGCATCAACTAAAGACCCGAATTTTCTGGAGATGAAAGAAGATATATTCGCATCCCCTGATCCCCTTGCTATCTTGGACATACCAGCACACATATCTTTAAATTTTGATTGCGATAATAGCGATGGACTGGTGTCAGCAAGTGCCCCCCATAAAAAGACTACATTGTACCAAAGGCGCTTCAAAGCCTGATTCTTCTCAAGGGACGAAGACGATATCTGTGCATCGAGATTACTGGTGTATTCTATCAATCTCTCGAGAAATTCTTCGGCAAGCGGGCGGCCGATTATCTGACTAATCCTGCCTTTCAAGAACGACATGTACTTGTATTGGCATTGGTGACGCAATTGCGGCAACAATTTGAAAAATCTCGCAAGATTTTCACTATTTGAAACGGCAAATTCCACAGCATATTCAAATCTCGTGATTTCCATGGACTTCCTTGTCTGAAGGATGGTCTTTGTGGCGTTTTCTGAAATATCTAGTAGAACCTCACCAAGCTCAGAGTCTGTAACTGGTTCTCTCGCAAGCAACTGTTCCAAAAGCGAGACAAAAAGTTTTTTGTTGGTCTTTTTGGCAAGCGAAACCCTCAAAAATTTTTGCAACGGGTGATTGCTCGACATTTTGAGGTGCAACGGCGTGGTTTAAACTTTTAAAGGAGTTATGAAGACTCAAATTAGGCCCAAAATAGGTCGCGGTGGTTTCTGGTGCGAGCATTTTGCTGGACTGGTGGTGACAACCATCTGCGAATCTTTTAACTATTGCAGGCAGGTTGCACGCTCAAACTCCAGGTTTTAAAAGTGCAAGTCCAAATCTGTTACATAAACGGCACGAAAAAGAACTTCCGAAATAAATTTTAAAAAATTCAAGACATTCTGGATGAAGAAAAAAAAAAGAGTTCTGGGATCATAATTATGAAGTTAAGGTTTCAATCTTAGTTTTAATTTCTGGCCCAATTTCAACTTTTTTTTTTCCCCGGCAGACAGTTGGTCAAGTTCGCGGACGTTCGCTTCTCCCAAGCCCTAAAGGCCTTTTGGTGATCGAACCCATGTCTTACGGTCACGTGTGCAAAGCTCTTTCCATGCTTACCACATTGTAAGTTTCTGTAATTTCTTTGAAAAAATCAAAATTTGTTAAAATCAAAGCAAAGCATAAAACTGGTGCTAAGTAGAAGAATGTTTCTGACTTGTTTCATTAAAGAAATACAGTTATCAGAATCAAGGATGTAGATGAAGCTTCCTTCCATGCACATCTTCCGAAACATTACGTTCATTTTTCTAAAAACCATTCATACAAGCCTATAAATTAGCTTATTTCACCTCAAAAAAAATCTGTGACTGCCATGATTGTGCATTATTCACCTGGTACGGTACATTCTTGATGCAACTCCACACCAAAGAACTTTATTCCCATATAAAAACATCAGACTCACAACGGAATTTTATATTCGGGTGATCAAAATAACACATGCGGCATTTGACTTTTTTTTTCAGTTTTTTTTTATCCTGACAGGTCGCTGTCAAAAATTTGAGCCACACTCCAGAAAAGCCCTTAATTGATTGCGAAGATCCATTTTTGAGTGATTTAACTGGATTCTCAGGGCATGAGTCAGATTGAAACCTCCTATTTGCCCTTTTATCGTGTGGCTCTGTCGCGTTCAACGATACGAATAAGACGGAATGTAAACAATCTTGCCGGAATAAAGGTAAACATAAATAAAGTCGTGCACACAATGGGGACATTTCCAATCATTGTGCAAACCAAGATGTCAAATGCAGTTCTAATCAGAATGACACCAGAGCCGCGCGTCAGGTTGGCTGTTTTCATGAGCGATATCGGCGCGGGATCTTTGTTTACGGAATCTGTCAAGTCAAACGCGTGAATAAGCTTAAATTTTGGCATTAGATATTAATGAAGAGGCTGGTTTTTTAAAAAAAAAAAATGTTCAAAGATTCGAGATTTTCTGAGAGAATTGATTGAGAGAAATAATGGGTTTCATTTTGTAAAATGATGGAGGAGGGATGGTCATTTAATTCAGCTTTTGATACGCGAACCGACGAAGCGCTTTTGAACAATCGCGGACCGGAAAAAAAAAAAACATTCGCCTGATACAGTACAGCTGCATGATGTGGCTCTCGTATTCGACGCTTATCATATGACATGTTGATAACAGACGTACCATAGGGTGAGTTTTTTTTATTTTTTTTTGTCTTTCAAATGCGTCTTTCGTGTATTTAATGCTCCGCATTTTCAGCAATTCGAAAAATCTTGTAAATTTTCATTGCACTACAAATCTTCTGATAGACTTTGCTAGAAAATTCTTGCGTTCATAATTCCAAGAGTCTTCATTCAGCATGTTGTATCTTCCATTCGCTACTTTGCTTTCTTTGGCCTCGGCTTTTAGCACCCCTGAACCTAACCATGTGAAGTTGGACTTCGATGTTTTGAAGGGTAATTCTAGATTGTCGGCACAAAAGGGTGCTCAAGTTCGTCTCGTTTCCAAAGGTGACAACATTCTTGAGTTGGACAATCAATGGAGTTACTATTCTTCTACTCTTAAAATTGGTTCCAATGGTGACCAAAACACTGTTCTTGTTGACACCGGTTCCTCGGACTTGTGGGTCATGGCCAGTGATGTTGCTTGTTACTCTGCTCCAAACTCTAAGAGATCGCTTGACCAGATCTCTCCTTCGGCTCACCACCAAGTATTTGGCTTTCAGTATGCCCAAGCCCCAGCACCTAAGGAGTTTGATTTCAAGAAGAGAGATAGCGTGAACGCCACTCTGACCACAACCACCGCCACTACATCCTCGCTGACTCTTGTCAGAGTTGATGCAGCCACTTGTACGTCTTTAGGTTCTTTCAACACCGCAGGATCCGACACTTTCCATGTCAACGCTACAGCACCACCCTTCAGTATTCTTTACAACGACGGCAGTTTCGCTAACGGTATCTGGGGTACAGACTCTGTTTCTGTTGGTCCATTCGATGTTGAAGAAATCAGTATTGCTGTGGTTAACGATACCACCTCCGAGGTCGGTGTGTTTGGTATTGGTCTTGCTGCATTGGAGGTCACTTACTCCGACGCTTACCCTCAATTTGCATACAAGTACCAGAACTTCCCTCAGCGTTTGAAGAACACTGGTGTCATTGACAAGGTTGCGTACTCGCTCTACTTGAACGATGTTGCTGCTCTGAGTGGTTCAGTTTTGTTCGGTGCCGTTGACCATGCTAAATACACGGGTCAGTTGCAAACTGTGCCTATTGTCAACGTCTACCCCCAATACTTCTCCAAGCCCATCAGTTTTAATGTTGTTCTTGACTCTATTACCGTTGAGGACTCAACACAAAACATCACCGTGACTACAGACTCTCTTGCTGCGTTGTTGGACTCCGGTACTACTTTGACTTACCTCCCACAACCAATTGTTGACTCACTCGCTGCTCTGTTGAACGGAAAGTCGTCTCCTTTTGGTTACTATGAAGTTGACTGTCTGTACAACACCTCTTCTGCCTTTGCCGTCTACAACTTTTCTGGTATTGAAATCAAGGTTCCTGTATCTGACTTGATCATGAATGCCGCAGTTGCTGGAACTAACGACAACAAGTGTTACTTGGGTCTCGTGAACTCCCCACCAGACCAGTCCACGGGTGCTCCTACATGTATCTTGGGTGACAACTTCCTCCGTCACGCCTACATTGTCTATGACTTGGAAGCCTACGAAATTTCTTTGGCTCAAGTGAAGTATACCGACAGCCAGAACATTGAGTCCATTGTCAGCACTGTGCCACTGGCTGTAAAGGCGCCTGGTTACGCTAATACCGCTCTTGCTTCGGTGATCAATGCCCAGCCTAGTCACGGCTACTTGACTTTAGCTTCGTCCTCTTCCCAACTGTCTAGCTCTTACACTACTACCGTTGTTTCTTCTTCTTCTTTTGATGCTTCTTTTGATGCTTATGCTAGTGCATCCACTAGTGCCTCCTCTGGTGCCTCCTCTGGTGCCTCCTCTGGTGCCTCCTCTGGTGTGTCTTCTGGTGTGTCTTCTGGCTCTGTTTCTGCTATTACTTCCGCTGCGGCCTCTGTTTCATCCGCTGTTATTGCTTCTTCTGGTGCTGCTTCCTCTGTTGTAAGCTGGAACTCTACCTACACTTCTGCCTCTGGCTCACCCTCAGTTTCGGGAATTTCTCTTTCGGGATCGCTTACTACGGCCACAAATGTCGCTGTTTCTACCTCAACTGATGCTGCTGGGTCGACTGTTCTTGTTACTTACACTTACACCACAACCTACTGCCCCGAAAGTTCCCTTGCATCGGCTTTGAGCAGTCTCACTACCGCCACAAACGTTGCAGTCTCTACATCCACTGACTCTGTTGGCTCTACAGTGCTTGTTACCTACACCTACACGACCACTTATTGCCCAGCAAGCTCCGCTAGTGCTGCCTCTGCTGCCTCTGCTGCCTCTGCTGCTTCTCAATCGAGTGCTTCAAGCAGTCTCACGACCGCAACAAATGTCGTTGTTTCTACTTCAACTGATGCTGCTGGTTCTACTGTGCTTATCACCAACACCTACACCACTACCTACTGTCCAGCTAGTGCTGCTAGTGCTGCTAGTGCTGCTAGTGCATCTTCTTCCGTTGGTGCTACTACATATGTGACTGTGGTCAAAACAATTGGTGCATCTGTTTCTTCTCAAGGAAGCTCTATTCCTTCTTCTTCTGCTGTTTACGGAAGTCCAGTTGGTTTCACCACGCTCGTTCTGGTCAACAGTGCTGCCCCAGCTGCCTCTTCTGCTTCCACTTACGTGGCAGGAAACGGCACTGTTGCTTCTAGCTCCCCTGTTCCTCAAACATCCTCTGTCACCATTTTGCAAGGTGGCTCCTCAGCGTTGTCTCTCATCCTGACCATGTTGCTTGTCCCTCTTTTCGCTTTGATTTAGACAGAGATATCCATGCCGGTGTTCATAGACTTTTGCAAGTCAGATATTCTTCATTCGGTCATTTACTAATGGATCATGATACATTTAATTGCTTTTCATCTACTAGACCAGCTTTATACCCAAAAAAATTTTATCTCGAACAATAAAGGAATAATAAACAGATTGTTAAGTAGGCGTTTTTGCTAATTTCATTCGAAATGTCATACTTCATTAATCAATTCTCGTCTGTAACAAGTCGATACTAAGCATTATGTGAAATAAAACACAAGTTTGCAAGTTATGAAACTATAGTAATTAATAATATCAGCACACAGAGTCCAAGCTCGCAGAGTCAGACTTATATGCTCAACCTTTCAAATTATTGACCCCCCACTATTTCGAGGAAGCATTAAGCTGCCATTGTGGCACTCCAACCTTCTCAATCGAATCGGTCACTTTCAGATTCTCCTCTACCTTTTGCTTTAATGCCTCTTCTTCTCTTTTTTTGTGGGCAAGTTGCCAGTCTGGAATACCGGCGGCCAAAAACTCTTTTTTTGCAGAAAAGCTAGGCATGCGTGGTTTTTCAGGGATGGGTTGAGATGTTGCTGAGGCGATTTGTTGTGCACTTGTATTCAAAGATTCATTTTCAGTCTCTGAATTCTTAGAAGAAGTGGGCTCTGGTACATTGTTGGAAGCTGGAGCAAGATTTCCATTGCCATTCGACTTAGCCTTTTTGAGGATCTCGGACGCTGAAGGAATCGAAGAAACTGGAGCAACCTTACGTTCTGAGACACCGGCAGTAGCACTTCTAGCCTTTATCAAGTTTTTCAAGGACTCTAGCTCGTTGGATACGTCACCAAGCTCATCCCTGATGTTTTCTTTCGTGAGCCTCATGTTTTTTTCAACGGAATTCTGCAAATTTTCGACCTCCAACTTCATCAACCGCAAATCATCATCAAACTTTGTTTTATCTTTATCGTACTTTGACAAAAAGTTGTTTACATTTCCAATCACCGTATCGATCTCCTTTAGCTTGGCCTCGTTGGCGTCCTTGATTTCCTTTTGTTCCAAGGCCATCTGTTCTAGAACCTTATCTATCTTTATAAACTCGTCTTCAATCACCTGTTTATCATCATCTAGACGTGACCTGCCAGGAGGAATGATGCTGGGCAACAAGTAGCGGGATACCACCTGGTAGAAGCCATATGTCACACCAGCAGTTGCTGTAGCCATAATGAAATAATCCTTCCATGTTCTTTCTGGAAGTTGTGGGGCCACAGAATAATAGTCCAAGGGCGCCGAATTATGAATACTGGACTGACGCTCTTGTACCGCACCTCTATATGTAGTTGCTGACGATTTTTCTGATGATTTATCGGAGTCAGAAGTCGTACTGTTGGCTCTTCTAATCGCCTCGTCAATTTCCTCCTCGTTTAAGCCCTTCGATTGCAAAAACTCAATCTTCTTATTGATCGGGGAAGCAGCCACCGTCAGGTCCTGGAGAAAACTCACAGCACTTGAGATAAGATCTTCGTTCATACTAATCCAGAATGCAAAATGTCTGTTTTTTTTGTTTTGTTCTTTTTCTAAGAAACTGGGTGAACTGGGTTGGGGCATGAGTCTTGATATATTTACCCCAGGTTCGCCGGGAAACACACCCGTACATCCCGCACACATCCGAGGCTAGCAGCGGGGGATAATACATGGTCTAGTGCTTCTGATTACGTTATCTAGAAATAGGCGTGTGGGGAGTTATGAGAAATTACTCGATATCTCAAACTTTGTAGTTCTATTCATTTTCTTTTGAAGATAAATGGTAAGTCTGAACGAAAAAAAATAAAATAATTAGTTATGGCTTCTTGATTAGCCGGCAAACATTTGTCAGCCTTGTCCTGGAATAAATTGAGACAAGTCAATGGCCAATGAAATCAGCTTAGATTCGTAAGTTTTTCTTCTTTTTCGAGGATAAAAAAATGGCTCATTATTATAGTGATAGCAAAACTGATATTAAAAAGTTTGAAGCACTGGAATATTCCAGACTTCTGTTTTTTCACAGGTCTTTTTATGTTTTGTGAGGTTTGACAGCTCTCTCGCGAAAAATGATAATTTTTAACATTTGTGGGGACTTCATGGAATTTTCAAAACATGCATATTTTAAGCCAATTATATTTTAAGCCAATTGCAGTGAATTTAAACGATGAACCTTTTTTTTTTCAATTTTTTTTTCAAAAGGTGCAAGAACTTATCAGCCATTACAACCAAGAACATAAAGAAAAGGTATTTTTTTTTTTTTTCCACAGAATAATCCCGAAAACTAATTTTATTTGTTGTAATTTCAACCCCCGGCCAGTTTCCATTAACCCACAGATTTCTATATACATATGTAAGCCCTAGATCATCTTCAAGAGTTCCTCGTAAATGCACCAGCTGATTCCAGCACTCAAAGCCTTGCGGCCTAGACGCAATGAAAGACCACTGAACAAATTTTTTATTCCACCAGGCTCGCCCACCAATTGCCGTGTGACATCGAGAATTGAAAGGGTTCGGATCAGCGGAGACGCCAATTGCAAGCGTGTTTTTACAGCATCAAAGGGGGCAGTGATGGTGGTCGAAACAGATGCTGCACAGACAGCAGCCAAGGTGTTATTCATTCCAGCAAGCACAGAATGGTCGCCATTCACTGACAGCAAAAGAGAGGGAAACACGTCGTTTTTAAAGCCCTCGTAAAATAGCACGTAGAGCCCTGCGTATGGACAGTCACGGGCCAATGTGGCCACAGTGCCCTTGAAAAAATTGCGGTATGAGCCCATACCTTTACTGCCTCCATTCAAATATATGCCTTCAAAGCCCTCATACAACGAGTTATAGTTATACATGTTGGACTCGTACCGCGTCTTGATGATTGTTATAGGCATGGTGATCACACCGACAATTGCCCTTACCGCAAACCCCGTGGCCAAGTTTTGCACATGCGAGAGCTTTGGAAGAACACTCGAGCGAATAACCAGTCCGTTTTCTGCCGGTTTTTTAGCCTTCAATCCATCCAAATATTGCCGGCTTTGCGACAAAATCGTAAAGTAAAGCCCGGCACCCACGGATGTACGGAGAGTCAGCGGAAGTGCTCCACGCCACAAGTCCCGGACTTTGGTAAGTTTGCGGATTTCCCGCGTGATGCTGGTCCGATATCCCGCATTTTCCTTTTGTTGTTGTTGAAGTCGTGTTTTGAGTAAATCTAGTGGCTGGAGCGTAAACGACAGAATGAGACCAGCAGTTCCTCCGGCAAGAAGATGGACGGAGGTCGACGGTTTTTTGTTTGTACCTTGCGATTGTGCAGTAGCTTGACTCATGGGTTTATGGCAGGTGTAATATTCTTTAGATGGGAATATTGATTTGGTGTAAAGTGTGTGGCCCAGGAAAACAGGAAGATGGGAAGATGCGGGTGTGAGAAATGTATATCTAAAGCCGTGATGATGATGCCATAAACATAAACAAGAAGTCTAGAGGAATTGAAATTGTTGTAGAAATTGTTGTTCACTTTGAAAAGAATAAAGACAGAAATAAAAAAAAAAAGAAGAATAAAGATTTGATGGTAATTTGATGTCTAGCTTTTTGGGGTTAGTGGTGGATTTCAGTGGCACCTTCACGCTTCAGGCGGCTCCAGTTTTTTAGCCTGTGAGAAGCAAGGGTTTTCGCAGTTACGTAATTGTGCGTGGCTGCCCGAGATGTGCCGAGGTAAACATCGCCAGAAACGGACGAAGCCTGAGAATTTCCAAGGGTAAGAAACAAACGCAAGAAAACGGGATATTCTAAGAAAAATAAAAAAATAAAAAAAGTCCATTTAAAGGAAAGACGATGGTATTACCGATTAAATTCTATCTAGACAGAATCTCAAATTTCATTACTCTCGTGCTCAACTAATGAACTGAGTGCATTCGACGTAAACATGCTCGCGCGAGAAAGCGCCTTCGCGTCGCCTATTAGGTATTTATATTTATCTTACCCGCACATCATCATCTACCGCGAGACAAATGCATTGAAATTCTCTAATCTTTCTTTCCATAAGAAACGCATCGAAAAAGCCCGATTCTTGGTCTTTACTGGGGCAAGGTTCGGATCATGTTTCTCGTAAGGAGCCG
This sequence comes from Metschnikowia peoriensis, assembly GCA_030573015.1. Classification (NCBI taxonomy): domain Eukaryota; kingdom Fungi; phylum Ascomycota; class Pichiomycetes; order Serinales; family Metschnikowiaceae; genus Metschnikowia; species Metschnikowia peoriensis. Next base: position 52,930 of record JAJMCO010000037.1, on the reverse strand, counting down.
ATGGGACCAATTTGGGCCAAGTATCACATTTGTTCTCCAATTCTGAAAAAAAAAAAAAATCCAACCCGACCGATGTAGATCTCGGCAATATAGGCAATATACCTTAGAGTAGGTCTAAATACCGCCCAAGAAGGTTATTACTTAATTCTTCGCTTTGCAGTGGCCTGTTCTCGACGCCACAAATAAGTCAACGGTACCAATGTAATCAACATCAGGCAACATAATGCAACAGTGTAGGCACAGCCCTTCAAATACCGAGGGGCATCCACGGTTCTCCACACAAAAAGCGGTACCCACACACCAAAGGTGTTACCCAAAGTATTCATTGTGCTCAAGGTCAAAGCCCGCTGTTGCGAATTATCTGAACAAATGATATTTGCCCATGAGTAAAGTACAGCAGCAATTCCATCCGCCACGCCACTGAGGAAAAACGCAAACATTATTCCACCTTTCGATACGCCGGTCCACACCGTTAAGATAATGGACGCGACTAGGTTTAGAACAGTAGTCACTGCAATGGCATATGGGTGTGAATTTTGCCAAGTATCAACCACAATTCCGTTGATGATGGCACTAACAATGGTGACTGCAGGCACGACTGTTGGAATTGTGTCAACTGCATAAGTGGAATAGTTTTCCGCCTGCAACCAGAGCTGCATGCCGCTGTTGGAAGAAATTCCATCGGCTTGGCTGAAGAATATCGCGAAAAGTACCAACACACCGAACTTCCATGACCCAAATACCGTGTCTTTGATTGACTGGAGAGTCAATTTATCATTTGCCATGCGCCCTTCTCTAAGCATTCGTAATTGAGCAAGCCGATACTCATCTGGAGAGAGAACATTGAACGTTGTGGTGTTGGCCGCCTCTGGAAGGCCTGGTAATGTGAAGATTCCGTATAACGATATCGGAAGCGTGATGATGAACGCTAACAAGTAAAGCCATTGCCAACCTTTCAAACCTGCAACACCGTTCAAGTGCACATATGCAGATCCTTGCATATATCCACCGGCCATCGACCCAATCTGCGATGCACAGAAGAAAAGCGCACTTCTTTTCGTAAGTTCAGACTTCGTGTACCATGAGCCAAGAATATACTGCACGGTGGGGAAGAAGAACGAGCCAAGGAGTCCAATACAAAACCTTAAGGCATACAATTGATGATAGTTTGTGATTTTAAACATCCCCAATGTGAACAACGCCCAAAGACTGTCCATGATTGGAAGGTACAAATTGATGGGTAATTTCGTGGCTAACATCGTGAGCGGAATCTGGCCCACTATAAAACCGGCCATGTAGCATGAACCTTGGTACGTCAATTGGTTGCCATACATCTGCAAGTCTTCCTTCATTCCCGACACATAAGCATACGAAATCGCAGACAGGTCAAGGGTCTTTACGAACGACGAAAGAAAGAGATAGAGCCATATGCATAAATCCAACTTGACAATAAGTTTTTTCTCCGCAGGGGTATCGGATGCTGAAAACCACTGGTACCATCTTTGAGGAATCACAGTGTTGTTCAAAAACTCCTGCTCTTCAGTAGTGTACTGCCGAGCATCGATGTTTTCTTTGGATACAACTGAATCCGCAGAAATATCAACGTTTTCCAACTTTTCGGCCATTTTGTGCTATACCCTTAGAGATGTAACAGAATATGCATTTTTGGCTTTAAGTAGACGGAGAGAAGACAAAGCCACAGTTTTTTTTTTTCTTGCCCACTTACATGGAATTGCGTGATTGAACGTGGCTTTAAAAGTTTTTACCAAATGCGCTTAACACGGAAAACGCCGTATATCGCGGTAATGCAGCCGTTCTGGGGTTTACGGCCCTTGACCTGGGGACTCTCAATCTATTCTGGGGCTTTCGGCTTTTTTCACCTCTGAGCTAGCGTTTCCTACATTGGCCAATATCAACGCGAAGTGATGCTTCTTACCATATTCTCATGATGTCATCCTCTTCTTGAACTGTTTTTATTCCGGTTTTTATTTCAAAAAAATCGTAGAGTAGCCTAAGCCACACGCGAGTTCGGAACGGAACGGCTTTTCTCTAATTTACTGTATATGGCCATCACTTTCCTTGAAACTGGGGACATCGGATGTCTGGCGCGTATAATCACGGTAGGCCACGACCAATTCGGGGACCTCCGAAATTTACGAAAGAAAAACGAAAAATCGAAAAACGAAAAGCCAAAAATGCCGACTGAAGAAAAAAAAAAAGGATAAAGAAAAAAAAAAAAAATCACCAGAGACTCTCCATAAACAAACGGGATTTCTGTGTAATCACAAGTTCAGGATCGATGGCAGACAAACGCTCAAACCCATCGACATGTAAGTACGTAAATTCCTTTTTTATTAGGGCCATGCTTCCGAGTGCTAGAAACGAGTGGAAGGGGTCAGGAAATGCCTGGGAATCTTTGCCGAACCCACCCATTAACTGGTGCTGCGTTTGATTTAAAAGGTACTTGCACGCCTTCCCCACATCAACAAGCCGGATACTTTCATGGTCAATAAGATATAACAGAGCCATGACCCACCACGAATAGCAGGTATCACCGAACTTATTTTCGCGGCCATTGAATGCTCCAATATCCTCTTGATCGTAAAATTCGTAGTCTTGTGTGTAGAGTTGTGGCGGGAAATCCACCTGTCTATGGACCAACCAGTCCACTGTAAGCTGGATCCATGGATCATGCGACAGAAACTCGTGGCCTATAAGTTTGAGGGCTGCAATGCCACAAAATGTGAGCCCCGCATGGGACTCAGTATTGGAGTATGAGGCAAGGCCACCATTGAAATTTACTTTATCCAAAACGAATGCACGCAACATTTCAGTATCGAAATCGTTGACGGCGTCCAGTGCACTAAGTTTATCGTAACCCAAGATTTTGCGGATGGATGCTGCAATATAACAAAGCCTCAAGTCAGATTCACCCACGGGCGTTCCCTCAGGCCCTAACACAGGCAGAAACGAGCCTTTATGTGGACCTGATTTAAGCTGGCATTTAGAGACAAACGCCATGATTTTATGCCGGTCGATTTTCTGCGTGAAGTCTTCTTCCAACACCAAAAGAATCGCCAACGCAAAAAATGTCGCCAGGAGATTTGGAAGATCGTACTCATTATTTTCTTGTGCAAGTGCAAATGTTTTGCTCGGCCTGAATGCTTGAATCGTGGAATCTTCAAGCGATATCATATGATCATAAATATACTGAATATTCCCCGGAGTCTCCGGGGTTCTCTCGAGTTTCCCGATTAACGATAGCCCATGAAGCGAGAAATAAATGAGCGCCAATTTATTGGAGTCTTCTGTTTGTGCTTTCAGTGGGAGCGAGTGGAGACAAAGCTGGAAGTATTTGGCGTGCTTGTCTATTAGAAGCGACATTTTGTATGATAGAGATTGCAAGGATTTTGAAGCGATGATCAAAGAATAATTTCTCTTCTTTTGCTATCTAAATTCACTAGCAAGAGTTGTGAAGAAAATCCGTAACTTCTTATGTCAACGGTAAGAACAAATACCATACGCATTCTAGGTGAGAGGACCTGAACGCGATTTCGGGCAAAAAAAAAAAAAAAAGGCCCATGCCCACGAAAACGCGTGGTTTCAAACAAAGGTGATTTGAACAAACAATATTTTTCTTTTCATCCTCTAAAAGAGCATATGAAAGTGCATTTAACAGAGGTTCATGTCTGTGTTTTATCTAAAGAAATAAAGCTGGGGGTGAAGATCTTGGAAATACTTTCGGCATGGTCTGTCTAATTATAAAATACACTAAGCATCGATAATTGATTGGACCACCTGAGCCATATCCATATCGATCACCTCTAAACTGTCCATTTGGATCTGGCTAACAAGTGATATTAGAACTGGAAGAGAGGCACCTTTACGAAGAACACCTGTTTGGCACCGTACGGCCTCACCAGATATTCTACTTTTAAAATTTTCCTCTAAGATCTCGTAATCCACCTCGATTTTCCTTTGCCAGTCGACTTCCAACTGATTAAAGTTTTCTCCTCTAACCACTCTTGGATCCAATAAAATCGGACGATCAGGCCCTATACAGAAATGGAAACTGGCCAAATCCACATTCAAACCACAGCCGACGAATTTCGTGAACGCCTCTTTGAGTGTCCAGAATTGGTTAAATAGAATATAACGCCTGTGTAAATCTGGCTCTGCCATAAGTTGAGCCAACTCCTCCCGGGCAAAAATCCCTTGAAATTGTTCTAAAAACTCTGTCTCAGAAATACTGGACTGCGTCTCGTGTGAAAGATCTATCCCTATTGGTGTAAGGGCACCAAACTGTACCCCTATGGCCATGATATCATTTGAGCTGGAGGAATTATATTCTATATGTGGCCCATTATCGACTTCCAAGCTCGGCTTGCCATACTGATTTAGCACGATCGGTAAAGCTCTAAATGGATCAAAATCCGAGGTTACATTGGCGGAAAAAAGCGCATAGTTCAATACCACCAGGGCAAATAATGAAAGCGAAAGTGCTTTGGCTCGATTATGCTTGGAGTTGCGTATTTTGAGCTGCTGTGAAAGAGGCAACTTCCTGAGACAGAGCTCGAAGTTAAAGTCATCACTTAGAAGATCGGTTAACGATTTGCTCGCCAGAGATGCAGTGAACACATAGCTCGTGGAGCCGTTTTCCGCGACAGGAAGCCGTGGCCAAGAACCTATCATTTATTTTACCGAGAATGAATCGTTTCGAGACGAGATTTCCCGCACAACAACGCCCTGGTCTCCATAAGTCAACATGAATCCCCGCAATTTAAAAAAAAAAAAAAAAAAAAAAAGAAAAAAAATACAAAATAAGTCACAAGTCAAGTTCCAAAAAAAAGCACATCTTCAAAAGAAATAACGATAAAAATTAATTATATATAGGCAGTTCCATAATTCTCCTAGCTCTACCATTGAACAAGTCAAAAATTACATACTGTAGCTTATGTCTGGTTACTTCCATCACTCGTCTTTACCATGCACATTGTAAAGTTTCAACGACACTTTTTCATCCGAAGGGTTTCTTTTTGCTTCTTCCAAAGTCTCCTGGACTGCCTTCTTCAAGTTCTCAAAGCCTTCGTCAGAAACCTGGTAATGGAACGCAAGACGGCTTCCATAGGCCTTCACATTATGTTTGGCACATGCCTTCTCGAAAAAATCGCTATTGATCTTGGAAGCAGAAATATCAATAAACACAAAGTTTGTATGTACTGGGTGCCCCAAAACCGCACCTAGACTCTCGCAAAAGTCCCCCATTTCCTTGGCACGAGCATGTGTTTGCTCCAACTTGGAAAAATTCTCGTCAATTGCCACTATCGCCATCAGAGCAAGAAGCCCCGCCTGACGAATACCACCACCATTTTGTTTCCGGAAATGATTGGCCTTTGCTACAAATTTCTTGGGGCCCACCAAGACAGAACCGACAGGTGCACCTAAAGATTTTGATAAGCAAAGCGAAACCGAGTCGAAGTAAGAGCAATATTCGGCAATGGAAATTCCGGTGGCAGCAGAAGCATTCCATAAACGGGCTCCGTCCAAATGGAGCCGCACGTTGTTTGCCTGACAAAACGCCGAGATTTTCTTGATTTCCTCAAGAGGAAACAACATACCATGCAAAGTGTTCTCCAAACTGATGACTTTCGTCGGACAGCCGTGGATTTCGCCATCGTCTGGCACGTAGTTTGGAAGAATATCGTCTTCAAGGGTCAAATGAATACCGTTTTTGGGTACCACGGATTGCACCATTGCTTGAGATAAAGTGGGGAGTCCGCCTGCTTCATTCACATAGATATGAGATCTAGCGTCACACAAAACCGCATGTGGTGGCTGGAACAAATGTGTACGTAACCCAATCTGGTTCAGCAAAGTGCCGGATACACAGAATAGACCAGCCTCTTTTCCAGCAAGCGCCGCAACTTTGGCTTCTAGTTGTAGCGTGGTAGTATCCTCATTATAAACAGAGTCACCTAGCGTAGTTGTTGCCAAAGCAGCCACCATTGATGGAGTAGGCGTGGTGAATGTATCACTCCGGAATTCATTGGAGCTGGGAGTTTGAGTAAAAACAGAGAGGTCCAACGACATTGTGTTTTTTTTTTTTTTTTTTTCTTATTATATTTTCTTCAGGGAGTGTTCTTTCGTGAATAAGAATAACTTTCAAATATCTCGAAGAAGTGACCTGCTGTTTATGTATTGAAAGAAAGAGTGGAAAGAGTCATGGTTAGGCAGATAACGTGGACGGAATTTTGGCGATAGGGGCTCAATCGAGCCATGCGCCGGATCAACTGCGCGGCTCAGCGGTAACGTATCTGTGCGTTTTGCGCTTTGCACTGCACTGCACTGCACTGCACTGTACCGTAACAAGTAGTATTACCTGAAGCCTTTTGGATATTAATTCTACGTAGTAAGCTGTCACAATTTTGTTACTCTCATCACATGTTTGGCCGGAATTTTTTTCTTTCTTTTTTTTTTTTTTAAGTGAAAGGCGGAAAGCTCTAAAGACACTTTAACAACTCGCAGAAACCTCATGTGACTTCGTAAAACTCAACTCACAAACGCATCAATGACAGTGACAATTTCGCATTTTTTTTATTTTGTGCTTGAACGGCAAACAATTATTTCATTGATACTTTGGCAATTTGTGTACCAGTAATTGGTGATGAGGGGAGTCAGAAGCGCAAAAAGAATCAAAAATTGCGCTTTGCATGAGGCGCAAGCGCAAGCGCAAAAGTAGACGATCCCTACGTGTTTAAAAATCGAGCGCCCATCCATTGCCCATTGATAAATTTGAATAGCTCTTAAGATGTGATGTGATGTGAAATTTCTTTTTCAATTGATTCTGTGAATGTCTGCTATCGGTTTTGATTCATTGTATCCAAATTCCAGCCCTGGTATATTGAATTCCTGCATCACCTCATGGTCTCATTGGGTTCTTTGATTGAGCCATGTCATTTTTTTTTTCTTTTTTTTTGAGGCGAGACAGTTGGTGCACGTGGTAAGATCAAATATATATTTATAAGAGATCAAAAGTTATTAGAACAAAACGGTCCACGCGATATAGCGCAATTATTGCAAATTACCTTGCGAATTCTGGCCCATTACCGATCAGTGGGGGTGCACTAATTCGGCAAAATGCAGTGAAGTGGTGACTTTAATTGTCCGAAGGAATCCTTTTTATTGGACACTGTTGACATTCTTTCCCTTCCTAGTTTAGAGACATATACTTTTTCATTATTCAGGTCCTTTAGTTATATGAACATCAATGAGTTATCCAGCCATTTTTTTCAATTATCTGCGTTATCAGCGGCGCGATATTAGGAGTTGAAGTAGTGAAAAAAAATAAAAGATGGACTGTTGGTCAAGTATATTTTAGAATAAAAGACGTGTAATATGCGACTGAGAGGTTCAGGTCACCTTTACTTGCTAGAAGAATGAGGTCACTCTCTCACTGATCTTAATGCCTCATGGTCGTCGTAAACGGGCAATCACAATTAGGAATACTTGATTGCAGTTCAATCCTCGGTCTAAGCTTGGAAAGCACTAGCCGAAATAAAATCATATTCGAAATCACAAAAGAAAGAAAAAGAACCCAAAAAAAAACAAAAAATTACTTTAAACAATTATGCGTGAATTGGCAAAATCAGCTTCAGTGAAAACGTGGTCTGGGAAACCGTTGCTTCTGCAATTCTCTAAATCTGATATCTGCACTACAAGCGCGTCAGTAAACGGAACCCGCTAAGGAGAAAATTACCAACTCAGGCCAAACAAACAAACAAAAAAAAAAAATAAAAAAAAATAAAACATTAATGCGCGCCCGCCGCGCGTAAAAACCAAAGTGGAAAACACCCGCCATGGTTTCTCAATTTCATCAGATATCGCAACCACTTACCGTAATAGGCAGGAGATCTGCGGGGACGATTACGCGGGTCGCTGTGTGCCAATCGACAGACCACGGTGGTTCCTGGGTTCAAATAGCAGGCCAATTCCCAGCAGATATTCATATTCTTTTCTTTTTCTTTTTCTTTTTCTTTTTTCTTCTGCCCCTTCTTTTCAGTATTATTTCTATTTGCTGCTGAGAAAAAAGAAAAACAAATAGTTTATTCACAAAACACACAATGTCTCTTCCCTTAGAATACGAAGTCACTTTGCCCAACGGCAAAAAGTTTATCCAGCCTGCTGGATTATTCGTGAACAACGAGTTCATCAAGTCCAAATCCGGTAAAACGATTGATTCCATTAACCCTTCCACCGGCGAAATCAATGGTTCTGTTTATGCTGCTGATGAAGAAGATGTGGACGAGATTGTGGCTGTGGCACGTAAGGCTTTCAAATCGTGGAAAAAATCCTCGGGTGTTGAGAGAGGCGATCTTTTGTTCAAGTTGGTGGATATCTTGAAGGAAGAATTGCAACTTCTTTCTGATATGGAGGCATGGGACTCGGGTAAAACCAGAAACCTCAATGCCTATTACGACGTGGAGGAAGTGATTGCTGTGTTCAAGTACTACGCTGGCTGGGCCGATAAAGTACATGGTAGAGTGATTGCACAAAACCCCAAGAAATTGGCATATACCGTACATGAACCATACGGAGTTTGTGCCCAGATCATTCCTTGGAACTACCCCTTGCTTATGGCCGCCTGGAAATTGGCCCCTGCATTGGCCGCAGGAAATGTCGTGATTTTGAAATCGTCCGAAGTCACGCCCTTGTCGATCTTGTACTTTGCCACTTTGTTCAAAAAAGCCGGCTTTCCTCCAGGTGTTGTCAACATCATTTCCGGCCTTGGTTCCACGGCTGGTAAGGCGTTGGCCCTGCACTTGAACGTCGATAAGGTGGCATTCACTGGTTCTACAGCCACCGGCCGTTTGGTGCAAAAACTTGCCACCAGCAACTTGAAGGCCGTGACCTTGGAGTGCGGAGGTAAATCTCCGTTCATCATTCGTGCCGACGCCGATCTTGAGCAGGCAGTGAAATGGGCCGCGTTTGGTATTTTCGCCAACCAGGGCCAGGTGTGTACTTCCACCTCGAGAATCTACGTGCACGAGTCTGTGTACGAGGAGTTTTTGACTGCTTTCGCCAAACACGCTGTCGAGGACTATAAGCAGGATGACGTTTTCGTTGACGACGCCGTCGTGGGCCCTCAGGTTTCCAAAGAACATTACGAGAAGATCTTGAGTTACCTTGACATTGGTAAAAAAGAGGGTGCCAGAGTCGTTTTGGGTGGAGAGGCCAACACTACTGGCGACCTTTCGAAAGGTTTCTATGTCAAGCCCACCATTTTTGCTGATGTGCAGCCTCACTTCAGAATTGTCAAGGAGGAGATTTTCGGCCCTGTTGTTGCCGTCGGCAAATTCTCCACAGATGAAGAGGCCGTTGAATTGGCAAATTCTACTGAGTATGGTCTTGGTGCAGCCATTTTCACAAAGGACATTACGGTGGCTCACAACTTGGCTGCCGATATCGAATCTGGCCAGATCTGGATCAACTCGTCCAACGACTCCGATGTGCACGTTCCATTCGGTGGTGTTAAGATGTCGGGTGTGGGCAGAGAATTGGGTGAGTACGGTTTGGAAATGTACACTGAGGCCAAGGCCGTGCACGTGAACTTGGGCACCAAGTTGTAAGTATCATGGGATTTTAGGTATTATTTATTGAAACAGTATTCTTTAAATTGGCTTGTAGTGTTCGGATTAATAAGGTATTATATCCGATCTAGTTTCTTTTTCCCGCTAGAAAAAAAAAAATGGAAAAAAGATTGCTCCATTTGATAACTTCTATTCATAATGACCAATCTTCGATAACAAGGCAGAACCGAACAGAAAGAACCATCACGCCATCTGAATGTAAAGTCATGATTTAAATTATTTTTTGGCATTATCATCTGAGTACCACTACTGTCATTCGAATTAAATCATGGCACACTCACGATTTGCTGGAAAGCCGCTTAGGTTCTCCGAACTTGAAAGAATACAAGTGACCTACTTGAAACTTTTCGTTCCTAGAAGGTGCCTAAAGTTAGCGATAATGCCAGCAACTCGAAGAGGCAGATTTTCCACACCTGAAGTGCCTTTGCGAGAATATCTTATCTAATAAGAGTGAGGGCTGAATTCAAAGTAGCACATGATTACCAGTGGTTAAGTAGAACCTACAAACAGACCGCCGAACATAACTAGAAGAGTTGGGGTTCCGGTGCGGGGCTCATGTTAATGACAAGAATACAACGTGCCTGCCATTTACATTGTCACAGTCTTACTTCAAAGCTTGCCGCCACATTGAGCATTGCGAACACGAGATCCGCACCACGGGGCGGAGCCCAGAACAATAGGAAAGGCGTTTGGCAAAAAGCGGAAACAATGGGCCGAAGGAAAAAGGAGAAAAAAAAAAAAAAAGAAAAAAGAAAGAAAAGAACCGAATCATATCCACAAAGGAACAATAGATTAAACAAAAGGCTCGCAATAATTACAGCCTCGGATCTGAGAACACCAATTAAAAGAGGGGAACCAAGGCACCGGTGTGGGTTTCACGGCCGGTCCTCAACGAAGAGAACCGCTGGAACAAAGGAGCTTCTAGGAGGGCCTGTCAAAAATAAAGAGGCAAAAAAAAAAAGCAAGAAGTGAAAAAAAAATTGTTAGGAAGCCTTGCTACTGTCACGTACTTGAACCTTCAACAGACGGGTTCTGTGACAGGTGTGGTGATGAAAACAGGCCGACAGTAATAATTATTATAGTAATAATCAATTAATGAAGTATTGGGAACTGAGAAAACACGCACCTGCGCCTAATTTTAAGTCAAAAATCAAGCCGACCCGCAACAGAAAGAAAAATGAGAGTAAAAATGAAAAATCAGCCCGCAGGTTTAATGGAATAATGCGCCCCGTCGAGGATGCCTCAAACCAAACCTCAAACAATGGCCCGTCTGTATCTTGAACAGTGCCTGTGACGAAAACGGCAGTTCCAGTAGTTTCCAGGACGCGAGAAAAAAAGAGGAAAAAGCCGTTCAGGCCCCCTCCGCACTACTACCCACCACGCACCACCACAACACCCGTACACCACAACAACCACGAAGAGGAGCCTCGAAAAAATGGCCCCGGGGCCCAGATACCTCTCTAGTGGGCAAGAACACCCGATTCGTAGATTCGCCCATTTCTTTTTCGATGCTTTATTAACAGGACATTGTGGCGCCGCAGGTCTTTTCAGAGATTTTTTTTCCACTCCTCCCCTCTTTCTTCCTTTTCATTAATAGTATTTCTTTTGGTGTTGGCGTTGTTTTTTTTTTTTTAGTTTCATTTCTGTCTCTTTTCTTTGCCCCTGTTTGTTCGCCGGCGCTTAATATATACACCGAGCTCCTCCCCTCAATTACTCGAGCTCTGCCCCTCTCATACATACGCGCACCACGAGCCTCTTTCTGAGCCTTCAACTCCTCGACCATTTCGCATGCCAAACACGCTCTGAAAGCGGCCAAAATTTTCAACAACAAAAAAATAAAAGAAAAAAAAAAAAAAGAGAAGAATAGAGAAGACTCAACAAAAACAGTTTTTTTAAATTTCTTTTTTGCCTTGGATTTTCTTTTTTTTTTTTTCATGAATAGCCACGTCGATAGGGATCCCTTATCTGGACCATCACGCGAGGCTTTTCTAGCGTACATTCATGAATATCTCGTTCAAAGCGGATGTATGCAAACAGCCGATGCCTTGACCAAAGAAACCAACGTCCGACCCGCGTCCGATTTTCAAGACAATTTTTTCTATGATTGGTGGTGCCTGTTGCTAAATCTGCACAACTTTCCCGGCGTGCAACCTCAAGGGCAGGATGTTGTGGGCCCTAGCGGGTGGGAAAACGGACCGTTGGCTTTGGACACCCCAGATAACTTGGCGCCATTCAAGGCGTTCATGAACACAGAGGTTTTTAAAGTGCCCACAAATGCAGCGGCTCCACCTGCGACGGCCATCGCGGCTCCTAAACCACGTACTCTGGCAAAACCAAAGGCAAAAGCCCGTAAAACACTGGCCAATGGGAAAGTGGCGAAAAAAGGCCTGCCAATCCTCGTTCCGGGTGTGGCCCCCTTGGTTATGCCCCGCAAACCGTCGAATCCGAGCAATCACACGCCAAGTGCGAGAAATGGTTCTTCATCACAGAAAAAGAGCAGTGGACAGCAGCCCAATACCCCTCAATGGGAAGGTGCCCAGCACACCGCCGAAAATTCAGCTCAGCGAGCTTTCAACCAAATGCCCGATGTTGTCGAGACCCCGGGTGTTCAGAAACAGAAACAAAAGCCACAACTGAACAGCAAAAAAACACGCAAAAATGCACACGAAAAACCACTGAAAGGCCAGTCATTAGAAGGACCGGCAACAGAATTACAACCGCTAGATCAGCAGCAGCAGCAACAACAACATCAGCAGTTTCTTCATCATCAACAAATGCTTCATCAACAACAGTTTCTCCATTTACAACAGCAACAGCAACAGCAACAACAGCAGCAACAACAAGCACAAGGCCATGCAAATGGTCATTCTGGATTGGGAACAATGCCGACACGTTTAATTGGCGGCAACCCATCAATGGTCCCCCCACATGGAGGGGCTACAATGGCGGATGGTCATGCCCTCATGTTGAACAAACCAGATCACTTGGCCGAAGTTATGGGAAACCCCACCGATACCAAGTTCTTGGATGACATGATGGACGGTAATTTGTACGTGAACGGTAACAATATCGGTTTTCCCACAGACCCTCAGATGGACGGATTAGGCTTTGGTACTGGAAGGCCAATGGTCAATGGCAATGAGTTCCCTGGGAGTACCGATTTGTATGCACCGCTCCATACACAATCCAAAGAGCCAGACTTTGAAGACAAGGCGGGAGATCATGCAGGCATGATTAATAACAGCGCTGTTTCGGGAGACAACTTTATGAACGCAAACTTTGGGTTTGAAGCTAATGCACCAATTCTGCTCGGGACCTCGGATGACCATGGGCTTCCGCATGGAGGGGGCCAGGGCAACTACCGAGGGGGCACAAATTATGGGTTTGCACCTGATGGCGGGAGCAATGGGGATTTCTTTTTAGAGCCGCCATTGACCATGTCGCTTTGAAAACGGAGAGATTTCATGAATATGGGATACAGAATGGCTTTTTGATAAAAGTATAGTTACTCATGTTGTGATCGCTAGGCTAAGGCGGTGCGCTACTCACAAAATTCTTTGTATAATGTGGAGACAACTGGATACTTTCTTTTCCCTCATCCTTGTCTAATATCTTAATTGTAACATAGTTTTATTTTTTTTCACTTTCTTCTCATTTTTTCCCTTCTTTTTTCATCTCTCAAATTCTATTGCTTACTGACCATCAGATATTAAATCTCATTAAAGTTGATTAAGAAAATCTTAATTTTCGCTACAAATGATTTTCAAGAAATCGTCTTGGATTTACCCCAATTTTTGAGCGAGCTCTTGCGCGATCTGTGCATAGGCTTCATAAACAAAAGACGTGAACAAAACAAAACCAGTGGAGAAACATAAAAAAAAAAAAAAAAGAGCTATTAGTTTACAGCTATAGCTGGAAAACACAGAAATTTTATACCGAAACTTACGGGAATATTCAAATAAATTTTAGGATTTTTTTCTCACTCGCGGGACTTAAGAGAAAAGTTGTCACTAATTCCAAAATTTCCTATGGGATAAGAGCCGAGGAACAGAAACAAAAAACAGATCCCGAAACACAGATCCCGATTCCAGAAGCAGAGATATCTTTGAACGTCATTGAATTTTTGAATTTGAAAAGAGAGCCCAAAATATAAAGAAAGGAAAAATTCTTCAGAACATCAACAACTTTTCAACTTGCAAACCGATACATCTGGACACCTGCCTTCAAATTGTATTACTGTGAAAGAATACATCTTTTAATGAAAGCTATACTTTAGACCAAAGCCAAATTTATGATGAATTATGAGCGGACGAGCATGCACTCAAACTTTGTGTCTGCAGAAGCCGATTGGGGTATCGAAGAAACGTCTCATTATCAAAAAAGGTTTGATTCTTCCAGCACCAGTGAAATATCTCAGGCTAATAGAATTAGAGATTACACTATTCGACCGCCAATTAGTTATGACCGAAATGACTCATTCAATATGGGTTCAGATACGTATACAGCAGGAAATGTCGGTTCTGAAACTTTCAGCAATGCGAGACAAAAGATACTGACTATATCTCCTACAACGGAAAACTTCCGCAAATTTATTGCCAAATATCTTTCGCTACAACCACCAAGGGCGCTGATGGTGGAAAAATTCAAGTATAATCTTGTGCTTTCCAATCTTTTGGATGATGCGCTTGTACTTTCGAAAAATGACCAAGCACTCAAAAAATTGTTCCAGTTAAGGCATTCAGATGACCACTACCTACCTTATTTTTTAAAGCGAGAATTTAACGACGATGGAATTGTGTTGAAAGTCATGAACAAAAAATACCTGTTACTATTCCCCTCGGCTTTACTTAATCCCGGGGTCTTAATCAATACGATCGCTTTGATTATCTTTCTTTTGAAGCAGAAGCGAAAATCACACACTCATTTACAACAAGCATCTCAGGTCAAGCTCTTCAAAATTCTTTTGATTGTTTGCACGAGAATTCTCAAGTCTAAGCGGGCTCAGGCTATAATAGAATCCTCGCTCAATTTAGGAGGGCTTGACGACTTTATGATATCAAACTGCAAAATCAACAAGGTCCTCATTGGGCACATCATTACGTTGAAAGAGTTTGATATGTTCAAGCTCTTGAATAAAAACCCGATATATCCCTCATCTCTAGCTTCAGATCCTCAAGCATATTCGAAGATACTAAAAAAACACTTAGACTCGCTCCTCACCTGTCTACTACTCAATATGAAGCATTCAATAAGAGAACTTCTTCCATATTCAAATGGCGAGTTACTTGAAAAATATTGCCAAATCAACAATGTGCAAGTAAGCACAATTTATGAGACTTTGGAATTGACTGCAGAAGATGCACCCACGCTAGAAACACTCACGACTAAATTGACGCTCTTTAACAACAACAGAAGATTTTTTGTCTGTCAATTATTGACGATTCACGACAACCAACTGAGAAATTTCTTTATATTGACACTCTGCGATCATCTAAACATTGATGTGATGAATTACCCCAGCTTTCATAGCTCATCCTTCAAAACAGCGAAGTTGATCGAGCTTTTTAAGACCCATACTGCCATGCTTGACCAGCTTTTCGCTTTGAATGAAAAATTCAAGGTCGTTTATAACCCGACGCCATCTGCTGACTATGCTAACGATGATATTTTATTGGCCCACAAAGGCAATCGCAATGAAACCCCCATTGAAGATTTTTTTGCTGCAGATTCTGAGATGGATCTCAATACTCTCATTGACAAAATGCTGGGACTTGTGACGAGCCTCAAATACTTCAAGAAATATAGCCGGTCGATTGCCAGCCTTGAGAATGCGGAGGAACATGAAGAAAGACTTTCCATATTTGGTCTGTTTCAAAGCGAGCTAGCTACATGCATGGACATATTTGGCACATGTATGAGCGAGTACAAGGCTGAGTATCGGGAAAAGTTTGACTTACTTACCTCCAATCCGTCCTCATGCTCGACATCCCAGCGCAATTCACATACAAACGAGCATCCATTCAATCTTAAAACATTTCATACCCTGGCCATCAAGGCAAAGAAAAAGCACCCATCATTGAGCTCTCATGACTTGAATATTTCACTGGAAAGACCAGACAGGAAATCGAAAAGAATATCCACTGGTTTACAGCTTGGTCTTTTAACTGTTTTGGAGGACTCTCGTCAAGCTGTCGTTGACCGAAAAGCCCTACCTATGAATATGGATGACCAAGAGGTATCGCGTAACAGTTATAATCAAGCTGCTCTAGAAGCATTGACCAAGAAAATGAACATCAGCAACCTGGTGAACCGATTTTCAATGGCCTCGGCTAACTCCAATATTTCGGGGTTCTCGGAGCTTATCGCATCAACTCAAATCACCACAGATGAAGATGATGGCGTAAGTCCCAAAACAGAGTTTCTCCCAGAAGGTTCTACACAAGGAATGACTAAAGCAGAACTTGAGCAAAAGCTTGAAGAAAGCTTCATGAGAATTTACAATTTGGAAAGTGAAAATCATGAGCTAAAGGGCATGACACCGACATCCGAAACCACGGAGAATCCTGCTTTGCATGAGGCCACGGAACCACTTTTTAAAGCATCTCAAGACTCCAATTTCTTGCGTAACTTAGAGGAATCTTTGAGCGCAAAGTCACCAGCAACAGGCTCTTCGTAGCCTATACGTTAAACAATATTATGGTAAGTGAGAAAATTTTATAATTTTATAATTTTATAATTTTATATAGAATTGGCATCCGACAAAAGACGGAATTTCTTTATGTACTTATTATGCTAAATGTACATTCTTACCAAGTAAACAATCAAGTGTTCGGCGTGATAGTGCCAGAAAAATCTGGTTCTCCCTCGTGATACATTGCCTCGAGAGCATTGGTCATGGGCTCATCTCGAGAACTTTCCCTCGTTGTGCTGTTGGTATCCGGTGCTTCATCTCCACCACCCAAAAGCAAGAATGCAACGTCCTTTTTCTTGTTGACTGGATCATCCTTCTTCATACCGAAAGTGGCCTTGCCCTCCATGACAACCTGTTGCACTTGTTCCTTTTGTTTAGCACGGTCACGCATTCTCTCCTCAATTGTACCCTTGGTCAAGAGTCTGTAAACCGTCACTTGTCTTGTTTGTCCCAATCTATGAGCTCTATCCATAGCTTGAGAATCGATGGTAGGGTTCCAGTCGGAGTCATAAAAGATGACAGTGTCTGCGGCAGTCAAGTTAATACCCAAACCTCCGGCTCTGGTGGACAACAAAAAGACAAAAATCTCGGGTTTGGTTTGCCAATCATGCACCAAGTCCCTTCTGTCCTCCAATTTTGAGGACCCATCTAATCTGATATAATTATGCTGCTTGAAAGTTAAGAACTCCTCCATCAAATCCATCATCTTTGTCATTTGAAAATAAACCAAGACTCTATGGTCATTTTGTTTGAGTTCATCAAGAAGCTTGTCTAATCTGGCCAATTTACCAGACTCGGTTATGAACCTGTTCATAGAGGGCATTCTGATGTTAGAGTAGCCCAGAATTTTGTTGATCGGTGCTGGAAGCATATCGCTTTTTGGATATTCAGGAATTGGTACCTTCTCCCGCATCAAACTAAGCTCAGAATTTAAAGTAAGAGGCACTAGACTTGATTTGATCGTGGAATCGAACATTACTGAGTTCAAGTTTTGGTTAAATGAATAATTGCTGCAATTAACCTCGATAGGAGCAGCCACCGCAACCGGCTTAGCTGCTGGCTGTTGAGCATTCAAATACATCTCCTCATGAATTTTGGATGGAATGGAATGGAGTTCCTTCAAGTAAGTAGAGTTGTTTGTAAAGCAGTAATCATTCTCAAGTTCAGAGATCAAGAGCCTGCTATTTTTAGGAACATATGCATCATCCTCTCCGTAAACATACTTGAATCGGTTTAAGCGCCCATAATTGATATCGGAATATTCCTTATTCTCAATAGCCCTTTGTATGATATTTTGAGTGGATATTTTCTTCAATTCACCTGGGGAAGTATTGGTGAAGTTCAACCAGCTGAAGTTATGAAGCTCATCCTCGATGACATTATCAGGATTGTATATACTGAGCATCTCAAAAAGCTTATTCTTGGTCCCGACAGTATTATCCATATCAGGAACAAGCAAGTCATTGTACACTTGGCGTGGAAGATTAAAACTAATTGAGTTTTTCAAAGTGTATGCCATCTCAAGCTCAGACTCTCTCAAGAAAGACCCTGTTTCTGCGAATTGACCAAAAGCAAAACTGGAATGGACATCGGCTCTTTCAAAGAGATCAGGGTGATTACAAACTTTTCTGAATTGCATGACTAAGTTCATCAAAGATTGGCTATTCTCATCGTTTCCAGTATTTGAGAGTAAATCCACGAGAGAAATTTGAGACTTCAACATCTGGTAGTACTTTTTCTGTCTGTTGGTTAAATCACAGAAGATGTCAATTTCAAGCTTATCACCCAACTCACTTTGCACATTTTTCTTCACACGTCTTAACATGAACGGCTTCAAAATCACATGTAACCGCTTGAGTTGTTCTTCGTTCAATTGTGTATTGGACTGCGCGTGACTCTCGATATCTTTGGAGAACCAGTCACTAAATTCATCGTGAGAGTCAAACAAGGAAGGCATGATAAAATGCAATAAGGCCCACAATTCTTGCATAGAGTTTTGAATCGGGGTTCCTGTTAACAACAAGCGGTTACGACAAGAGAAACTGAGCAACGATTTCCATCTAGAAGACAGCGAAGACTTAATAGCTTGTGCTTCATCTAGGATCATATACTGCCACTTCATTTTTTGAAAGTATGGCGCATCTGCAACTACCAATTGGTAAGAAGTCACCAACACGTGAAAAGGTGCATCTTTACCATACCTGACACTTTTCCGATCCCAGAACTTTCTCAAGATTTTACGATCCTTGGTGTTTCCCCAATATGGAAGAACCTTGAAGCCAGGTACGAATTTGGAGATTTCTTGCTGCCAGTTATGCAATGTGGAAGCAGGAGTAACCACGAGAAAAGGTCCCCAAATATTATGGGCTTCGGCTAAGTAAGACAACACGGAAATACTTTGGACAGTCTTACCCAAACCCATCTCGTCAGCCAAAATACCATTAATACCTTGCTCATATAAGTTAGCCAACCAATTGAGACCCTTGATCTGATATTCTTTCAAGGTACACTTCAACATCTTTGGTTGTTCCACACTCAAGTCTCCCACCAATGTTGGATTTTGAAAATTCATTTCCTCGCCGTTCGTGTCGGGGTTTCTGAAAGAGTCATCGAAATTCTCAGCGCGTGATTTGGCGCTATTCAAAGCATTTTGGGCATTAGCTGCAGCCGCCTTGTGTAATTCCTCTTCATTCTCACTATCAAAGTCAAGTGAGTTAAAATCAGTTTGTTTTCCTTCAACGCCGTGGTATTTATCCAAGTGGCTTTCACTTTTCTTTTGAAAACGAGGATCGGCATCCGAACCTTCAAACTCGTCAGTTTTGATCTTCTTACCAATGAAATGAGAGTACAACTCGGTTTGAGTGATCAAGAAATTCAATTTTCTAGACTGTCTTCTGGCTTCTCGATCTTCTTCTTCTTTCTTTGCCTTGTCGATTAAGTCCTTCTCATGCTTCTTACGAGCATCACGTTCAATACGTTCGTTTCGTTTCCAGAAATTAAACATTTCTCTCATGGCTCTACGAGCCTTTGAAGTCAAGTCCTTTTGGTTTTTGTTACTCTTCATTTGCCAACGCTTAGCCTCACGCGATGCAAGAATGGCGGTTTTCTTCATGTTAATCAATCTGGCCTGATTCGATTGCTGCATCATACGCGACACTTTAGGGCCATCTTTTCTCGATAAATCTTTCCATATGGCAAGAAACGTATTATCGTACTGTTTGATCATGGACTTAGCTTCCTTTGCCTTTGAAGGCGTTGCCTTAGCATCCTTAGAACTGGAAGTAGACGAAGTAGTATCTTCATTAGCCAGAGTCGTGGCCTTGGCATTCGGGTCTTTTAACGAAAGTCTGATTCGAAGTCTGGCTGGCTCCTTGGATTCCTTAGTTTCCACCTTTTCTACGGGTACTTCTGAGGCTTCTGCAGACTCGGTTTTTCTTCTCTTCGTGTCTTTTGTTTCACCTGTGCTCACACGTTTCACGGTACGCTGGGTCTTTTTTGCCGCTGATTTAGCATCACCTGAAGCTACAGCGGATTTCCCTTTAGAAGCAGGCTGAGAGTCTGCTTTCAAACGCAGAGCAGCAAACTGTTCGAGCATTTTAGTACGAGCATCAATTGCAGCAATATCTGCGGGCGTGCGAGTAGATCCAGTGTTGAAAGACCTGTTTTCCGCAGCACCAGAACCTTCAAGAAGAAGTTCTTCGGTGGTGACACGATCCACATAATTAGACGCAAGTTCGTCGGTACTGACAAGCCGTGAGTGTAAGATTTCTGATGCAGAGGACAAGACATTGATATTCAGTGCTGCAGAAAGCACCAGATCAAGTTTGATCATGGTGTTAACTTTTTGCTCGAAGTGTTTGAGGTACAGCTCATCCACCACATTGGTTTCTGTAACTTCGTTTGAAGGATCCTGATTTTGATCCTGATTTTGATTCTGATTCTGATGATTGTCATTATTAGTAGCATTATTATCCTGCTGTTGTGGTTGCAGAGAAGATTCCAGCTCACCATTGGCAGTGCCGTTGGCATGGATATGAAGCGGCATCAGGCCTCCAGTTCCGTTTTGAGAAGTGACGGGCCTCAGATCAACAGATCCATTCGTTTCGGTGATTTCATGCTGCATTTGACCATTCTCATGGCCATTCCCACTTTCGTCCACGTGACCATTGGCGTTGGCGTTGACGTCGGCGTCAGCGTCGGCGGGTCCTGGCGTCAGAGGACTAGGCTCCGAAAGCAAAGATTGAAGATTCATTTGATTCGAGACTACGGCTTTCAAATACGCGGGTGGGTGTGGATTTTTGTTGGCCGTTGCTGATGAGAGGTGACAGGGCGTATAAAGTTACTGAGGCACTGCTGTAATGTATGTAATATTTTTTTTTTTTGCTGAGCCGAGTAGTTTTTTTTTTTTTTTCCTGAACCCCCTTTCCCTCTCCTTTCCTTCTCAGACCGTGCCAGCCAATTCGCTTTTTTGTCGAGCGAGCGAGCGAGCGCTCTCGGTCCAGTGCGCTTCTACTGGACACGAAGGGCAATTTGTTTTCACCTACAAAACACACATACATAACGACGACGCGGTGCGCAATACAAGAAAATTTAAATTAAAGAAAAAAAAAGAAAATTGGAATAGTTGACCATTGTTGGAAACGCTCTCTTTATATAATTTTTTCTTTTTTCTTTTTGGAAATTGCGGGGAACGAAGGGGCTGATGAGCGGTAGAGCCTGATTTTTAGAAGAAGCGTTAGACTGCTGAACAGAGGTGGTCGGTGGGTGGGTGGTAATTTAATGGCTGAACTTTACTCTGCTTCTTGAATCCATGAAATGTCGCAGATCGCTCAATCCAGGTTTGGCAGCGCGCGTTGAAGTTCTGAATAGTGAGGCAAAAAAAAACATAACACTGCGGTGTTCAAAATTAAAACGAGCATGGTGAAATGAGGTCACGTGATAAGACGTTTTAAAAACACCAAGTGACGTTTGAACCACTGATTTCTTTGTTCAGATGACAGAGGGATTTGATGTGAAGTCTTAATATTCTTACCATCATTTATAGGAATACTGAGTAGTACAAACATATATAGAAATGTGTTTTAGTGAGAGTTGGCATGGCTTTAGTTCAGCACCTCACAATAAAAGTAGGATTAAGCCAAGTGCCCACATTTACGAATTTTTCTTTCAGTTCCTTTTCCTTATTTCAAAAATAATTTCACTTCCAAATTCAGCCTTTAATCTTTAATGAATTAATTAAAATTTGTCGCTATGATCTACAAATCTGTACCCATCAACACAGCTTATTTTCTCCTTCAAGCAGATGGGGTGATTTCTTGTCACGTGCCACATACAGAAACTTCGTCGCCCGCTCTCTTACTAATTATTCGCGAAAAACCCTCAGGTTCAACCCTCTCTATTTCATTGATCTCATATTTTCGAATCATATAATTCTAACATATAAAAAATATATATATAAAAAATGGAACATCCTGCTTTCACTCTTGCTGGTTTGTGTGCTGTTGGCGGTACAATGGGCTACCTCCGTAAAGGTTCCGTGCCTTCTTTGGTTGCTGGAACCGCGTTCACCGTTCTTTACGGATACTCCGGATATTTGTTGAAAAACAATGCTGACTGGGGCTTGGAGTTGGCGCTTGGATGCTCGGTCACTTTATTTGCTGCTGGTCTTGGTAGAGCTATTCCCACGAAGTTTGTCAAGCCAATTCCATTGGTTTTGTTAGGGTTGGGAGGTATTTCTTCTGCTTACTATGTGAGAAAGTACAATGAGTTCTACAGCATCTTTTAATGAATTTTGTATAATGATACTTACCAAGAGGATGCCTTGAATAAAATTTGTAGGACAAACTTGGTTAAAACATCGAGGAACAAGGGTGCTTGTAGAACCTAATGAAGTGATCAAACTCATAGGAATCACACTTCACTTTAAGCACTGCGAGAGATTGGAAGTAAGTGAAGGAAGATTAATATCAATTCTGTTTCGCTATTTTATGATGATCAAAGTGTAAACAATCCCGTACCCTCTTCTAATATCCCTCGATATAAGTATAAACAAATCTTTAAATTGAAAAAGACTAACTTGCCTTAAGTAGTCGTAGTATGACTGGTGAAATGTACGGCCTGGACAGAAGAAACATTGATCCGAACAGTTCGTCAATGTTTCGTTACTCAAAAGTAGGAGAAGAAGTATGAGTAGTGAGTATTGTGTGCTGCGACCAGAACTTGGAAACAGTCCAATTGAACTACAAACACATTGTTTAAATCTACTAGAAAATATCTCTTAAATTCATAATAAACCTTTATTTTTTTTTTTCCCGTGAAATAAACTATAAAATCTAACCTGGACATTCATCATTATTCGTGAGCAGTCCACCCATGGACGAACTAAATCTAATTTTCAACCAATTAAATTAGTTGAGTTCAATAACAGAGATCTTTCTCTCTCTTGACACCACGGCGTCTGACACAGGCGAGAGAGGAGCATTCACTGCCGACAAAGGTGGGGAGGTTGGAGACACATTTGGGATGACAAATGGCTCAGAGATGTCAGTGGACAATTGCAAGAAAGAAGGCATTATGTTTATGATGTGAAGCTTTTGAAAGTGTTTGAGTGTGTTTGCGTGTGTAAAACTTTAAGTGCTTAAAGTAGATTGTAGCAATAAATAATTTAGTTATTGGTGATAATGTAAAAAAAAAAAAATCACTAAAATCATGGGGGATGGGGGCCCGTATTTATACCAGAAGCTGTGGACTTGTACTTCCGAAAAATCTCGGGGTGGGGTACCGCTGCGAACTCCGAAACTCCGAACTGCCGAGCGCCACATCGTGACGTCAACTTCGGGTAATGACTGTGAGTCTTCGCGCGCTTATCTTTCCACTGCGATTGGAGAAAAAGCTTTGATAACCGTGCCGAGACTGCGCATTACCTTGAATGTTTTTTTTTTTTTTTTCCACTGTCTTCTACCAGCCCTCATGATTTATGATTTGTAATTCTTACTTTCTAACATTATCCAAGGAAAGATAAGACGAGATCATATTGAGTATGCCGAGGCTTCTCTAGTTCCCCAGATTAGCTAATAAGAAGTGAACTTGGTTTCTAATTTTTACAGCTATCAATTGTAATTGTTAAAGATGATGAATTATAGGATCTTACCATAGCCTCCTTGTTCCTAAAAGTGAAATTGAAAAAGGGGTAAGAAAGGTAAAGAATAATGATTCAAAAAGGCGTTGGTGTATATGCATGGCTGTGTGGGGATGGAGGTGTACGGGGCTGCGTGACCAATTCCTTGCCTCCAGCAGCCTTATCAATAAACTTCGGATATACCTAAGTGTAGTCACTTTTCTTTTTCTTCAAAACGTATCGACCACTAAAAGCTGAATTAGTATTAAAATTCAAAGATTTTATTTTTCTAAAAAAACAATTTCCTTCAACAGAACCGAGAGATCTAATTTTGTGGAGATTGACTCATCGAACCTTTTCTCGGTTTCGGAGATTGAAGTGCGCTTCGGGTTCGGGTTGCGGGCGCGGATATTTCTCGAACTAGTTTCCGCGGAAAAGCGGAAATTACCCGTTCAATTGAGTCTGTCGGCAGAAAAGAGGGCCAATTTTTATTGAATTTTTATTGAAGGCGAAATGTCAATTGTGTATACAATTATATATATATATATTTATATAGACGATTTTTTTTTTTTATTTTCACTATTAAGGAATCGCTAGCTACGACGCCCTCCGCCAATTGCTCAATGAAAATCCAAGGTGTGGCAGATTCTCCACCGCCATTATTTGCCGGCCGGCCCACGTGAGAAAAATTTGCTCGGCTCATCATGATCTCTCGGATATTGAAACTTGAGACTTGCACGTTTAGGGCAAAGGCTTCAAATTGCCGGCCAATAACAAATATCAACTTTTCAAAAAAGGGTTTTCGTAAAGAATTTATTTTGAAAAGAATAAGAAACAGTTTGCGGGAATACGGTAGTTTACTAATATGAGAGAAGGTGAGAAACAGTTATAGTTTTTACTGTGTTGGAAACTGTTAAAGGGTAGACTACCAGACAAATTATTTCTTCTTCAAAATAAAGTTACCCTTTTTTTTTTTTAAGTTTCATACTTTTCTATTTTTTTTTTTTTCTTATCAAAAAGAAAGGAGGGCGTTGAGTCTATTAAGATGAAGTAAGGTTGCAAACAGTATTTCCAGCTCTAGAGGATCAATGCTGACTACCCATTTCTATGACTGACTGGAAACAACAAGTAATAAACTGAGGTCGCAATATAGGGATAGTTGTACTTGTGCAATGAGGCAAACGAAGCAACCACAGCATTTCCACGTAACATCCACATTTTCAAGGGAAAGAAAATCAATCTTCGAACCCATTATTTCCACTTAGAAAGATTAGATAGAAGTACGACATTCTCATCATAGCTAAATGTATTATTTGTTGAGGTTTTAAACTCAATCAAGTATATCTGGACATTCCTATGTCAGGTTCGAGTGGGTATCGTTACCCGCTAATGCATGATTGTTATATGTATTTTAAGCTAGCCCTTTTCCTACTTAATAAAGCAGAAGGGAAAGGGCTTTATGTAGTGTTTTCATAGTAATAACTCCGAGAGACGAGTTGGCAAACCTTGGCCGAGAGGTACTAATCCAAGACAATAGATTGTAGCATACTAAGCCGATGACAATGGCTAGTAGCTATACTATTCCGGTAACAATGATTAGTAGTGCGTCCACTCGGGTTTAGCCAAGAAGGAGAGCCCTTTGTCGATCACAGAGAGATATGGGGACCCTAACATCCTATATGTTTATTAGCTTGTCTAGATAAAACTCCGGCTTTAACTAATTTAGAGTTTATGATATCCATAGGAGCACTAAGAACTAGAAATCCAGAGTTACGTTTAATATATTTACCAGAAAGACTATATGTTGTTACAGTAGAATGTTTAATATAAGTACCTAAAAATAGAATACGATCTTTATAAGAATTAGTTATTTTTGTTTTTTCAGAAGAGACTGTTAATCCTAATTCATTTAAACAAAAATCACTTATGTTATCAAGTATTAATTTCGTATCATTATAAGAACCATTTATTGCAACTATTCAATCATCAGCATATCTAATATACTGTAACTTACGAGTAAACTCATTTTTATAATCTCTGTTATGACTTCTAAGTTCTATAGCTAGTTTTCTTCGAGTAAATGAATTTTCACCAAGTTTACGAGCACTATGTAATCTATGTTGAATACTACGATATCTACTAGGAAAAGGCCCATCTGCTGGTTTAATCTGGTCTTCCAGGTCACGTGAGCAGCACACCACACCACAAGATAACAAGCCACCTAGATGATTTCAACTATCATTGCATTAGTTCGTATGACCTGAATCCGAATTCTGCTATTTCACATAATTACAAAACTACAATCAAATAAACAAAAAGAATAGTTAGCACAAACGAAAAGGGGGTTGATTTTAAAGTATACATAAAACAATAAACCTTTACATTTAAGCGGCGGCCTCAGCAGCAGCCTCAACAGGGGCAGCCTCAGCTGGGGTCTCCTTGGTTCTGTAGACAGTGACAGTTGGAGCTGGGACAGACTCGTCCTCCTCCTTGTACTCAGCAATCTTGACAGCATCTGGCAAGGACTTAGGACCGAACTTGTTCTTGGATGGGTCTCTCATGATCTTGACTCTGATACCCAAAACACCTTGTCTCATCAACACGTGTCTGATGGCAGAGTCGATGAAGTCCTTGGTTGGTTGACCGGAGTGGATCATGAAACCGTCGGCGTACTTCTGGGACTTGGCTCTGGCAGCTCTCAACTTACCGGAAATGACAACCTCAACACCCTTGGCACCAGCAGCCATGGTGAATCTCAAAACACCGTAAGCGGCTCTTCTGATTGGCAAACCAGACAACAACTTGGCCTTCAAGGCCTCGGCTTGAACAGCAGCAGAAAGAGCTCTCTCCTCAACTCTCTCGGCGTAGATGACAATACCCTCTGGAGAAAGCTTGAATCTCTTGGTGATCAAAGAGGTCAACTCGTGGATCTTTCTACCTTGCTCACCCAAAACACCCTGGGTGTTAGAGGCCTTGACAATAACCTCCAACTTGGTTGGGGTCTTTCTGACCTCAACACCGGCGTATCCGTGCTCGGCCAACTCTCTGGAGAAGAACTCGTTCAACTCAGCGTAGAAGACACCATCGGCGACTAACTTTCTCTTCTTGGAAAGGATTTGTTGGGCAGACATTATATATGTTTTGGGATAAAGAAGGGAAAAAAAAGGAATGAAAATTTTTCATCAACATCTTTTTTTTTCGCCTACTCCGGGTGCGCACAATTTTTTTTTTTTTCGTGCGTCGCACACGACCTGTAACCTCAGCCAATGAATATACGATGGGGAATATGCAGGCCTGTTTTCTTTGATTTTTTTTTTTTGTTTTGCTTTGTGGTCACGTGCACAAGTCGCGGTGTTTTCATCAACGCTTCATGTTTCATGCTTCAGGCAGTCAGCTGTTAGCCTGTTAAAGTTGAAAAATGAGGGTGTAGACTGTAGTTACTAGTTCGTGGTGGGTGCAAATTTTGGGGGAAAAATTAGAGGCATATTTTCATTAATGGTAGTTGTTTAGTACGGTTTTTTTAATGACACCCGAAATAGTAAAGCTCTAACTTTTTTTCTCTTTATTTATGGCAATTATTGCTTGTACTCTAGCCTCCGTCATCTGTTAATATCTGTTAATGCTTTTTTAAAACATCAGCACTGGACTCATTTCACACGTTTTCTTTTTTTCAGTAAACAAAGTTCCTTTTGGGACTGACGTATTTGCCTCAAAAATACAGCTTCTTGTGGACTTTCTTTTTACCGTTGAAAGACTGAGAGCAAATTTGACTGCTTTCATTCAGAAGACAAAAAAAAGTAAAGCAAGCTCCATACCAAAAGATTATCATCTTCAGCTTCCATTATTCATTTGGCTATGTCTCTTATCTTTTCCTCATTCGGTCAAAAACAATTGGTTTCTGTTGATTCGGATCACCCTTGTCTCTACTCAACATAATCATTACACGTCCTACACTCCTCAAATTCTTATATCTTTCATTCCTATATCATTCTGTAATATTCAATTTCTATCATGGCTGTTCAAAAGTTTCTAGAACTTGTCACCAACCCATTGTCTGGCCGACTTGAACAAAGCAATCCATGGACCGTAGCCCTCCCACTCGGCAGCCTTTTCCTTAGGGTACCACGAGTTGGACTCCAATCTGGTGACTCTCTCAGGGTGGGGCATCATGGCCAAGACTCTGCCGTTAGCGTTGGAGATACCAGCAACACCCTCAGGCGAACCGTTAGGGTTGAATGGGTAGCTCTTGGCTGGCTGGCCGTAGTTGTCCACGTATCTGATAACAGCCTGTTTTTCGGAGTTGAAGAACGCGTTCTTGACCGACTCATCCTTGAAGCTGGCTCTACCTTCACCGTGGGCAACAGCAATTGGCAACTTCGAACCCTTCATGTTTTGCAAAAAGATGGACTTGTTGTCTTCGGTGTTGTCAACCTCAACCATGACGTATCTGGCCTCATATTGCTCACTGAAGTTTCTCTCGAATGTAGGCCAGTTCTCAGTACCGGGAATCAATTCGGCGATTCTACTGTAGAATTGACATCCGTTACAGGCACCAAAGGCAAAGGTGTCATCTCTGTCCTGGAAAAACTTCTTGAATTCGTTTCTAGCAACGTCGTTGAACAAAACGGATTTGGCCCATCCTGCACCAGCACCCAAAACATCACCGTAAGAGAATCCACCACAGGCAGCAATACCAGTGAATTTGTCCAAGGTCACTTTTCCGGTCAAAATATCAGACATATGCACATCATAGACATCAAAGCCGGCTTGTCTGAAAGACCAGGCCATCTCCTGCTGAGAGTTGACACCTTGTTCTCTCAAAATAGCAACCTTTGGCTTTCTTTCCAGTTCAGGCACCTTGATTTCTTGTGGGTTGAAAGTCAACTGGTAGGAGATACCGGGGTCAGCATCGTCCAGAATAGCAGCGTACTCCTGCGCACTGGTCTCTGGATTGTCTCTCATCTTTTGAATGTGATAAGAAGTGTTGCTCCACAACTTTTGCAATTCAGCACGTGTGTTTTCGTAAACTTGCTCGCCATTGACCTTAATGTTCAAAGCCTGGGTCTTAGTAGGCTTACCGATGACAGACACGTACTTCTCGGCAACATTGTTGTCACCCAAAACCTTGACGAACTTCTCGAGATCGGCAGATCTAATTTGGAAAACAGCACCGAGTTCTTCGTTGAACAATTCGGTCAATGCGTCTTCTTGAGAATTCAAGCTGATTTCAGCACCGCATCTAGCAGCAAACAACATCTCAGACACAGTGGTGAACAAACCACCCTCGGATCTGTCGTGGTAGGCCAACACATCCACGTTCTTGTGCAAGTCAATCAACGACACCAAGAAATTCTTGAAAAGCTCGTGCGAGTGCACGTTTGGAGAAGAGTCGCCAACTTGCTTGTAAACTTGGGCCAAAGCAGAGCCACCCAAAGATTTCTTGACATCAGCAGCCAAGTCCACAAGTACCAACACAGTGTCTTCATCAAGGGCCCTCAACTCAGGAGTCCAAGTGTTGGAAGTGTTGCTGACAGGAGCAAAAGCAGTGATACACAACGACAATGGCGCAGTGACTTCCTTGTCGCCCCACTTCATCTTCAAAGACATCGAATCCTTACCAACAGGAATAGATACACCCAAGTCAGGACACAAGTCAAGGCCAATGGCCTGCACAGCCTCATACAACTTAGCACCTTCACCTTCGTGAGAAGCAGCCGACATCCAGTTGGCAGACAACTTCACAGTGTCGAGCGATGGGATATCAGCAGCGAAAACATTGAGCAACGACTCGGCCACACACATTTTGGCGGAAGCAGCGGCCGAAATAAGGGCCAAAGTAGGCTTTTCACCCATGGCCATGGCTTCTCCAGTGGCCAAGATTGAGTCACCCAACGAGGTGTTAGTGACACCAACATCGGCCACAGGCACTTGCCAAGGACCCACCATTTGGTCACGGTCAACCAAACCAGTGACAAATCTGTCACCAATTGTGATCAAGAAGTTCTTGGATCCAACGGAAGGAAGCTGCAATACACGAGCGACGGCCTCCAGGATATCCAAGCCAGCAGTGACAAATGGCTGCAACTGCAAGTTCAGCGTGGTGGCGGTTTTTGACATCTTAGGAGGCTTACCGAACAACACCGACATGTCCAAGTCAATTGGCTTGGTGTGCAACAACGAGTCGGTCAACACCAAGCGTTTTGCCTCGGTAGCATGGCCAACCACAGCAAATGGCGCTCTTTCTCTTTCACAAATGGCCTTGAACATCTCCAAGTTTTCAGGTGCAACACCCAAAACATATCTCTCTTGCGACTCGTTACACCAGATTTCCATAGGAGACATTCCCGGTTCCAAGGAAAGAATCGATCTCAACTCGAACTCAGCACCCAAATCATTATCGTGGACCAACTCGGGCAAGGCATTTGACAAACCACCAGCTCCCACATCGTGGATCGACTGGATAGGGTTACCTTCTTTACCAAGAGACACACATGAGTCAATCACTTGCTGAGCTCTTCTTTGGATTTCTGGGTTGCCTCTTTGCACAGAAGCAAAGTCCAACTCGGCAGAACCTTCACCAGAAGAAACCGAAGATGCGGCACCTCCACCCAAACCAATCAACATACACTGGCCTCCAAGCACAATAAGGTTCGAACCAGGAGTGATTTTCGTGTCCTTCAAGGCCAAACCAGGACGGATGGCACCCATACCTCCAGCCAACATGATGGGCTTGTGGAAACCACGCACCTCATTTTCGCCCTTAGCATTCGTGACCTCGGTGGTTAAAGTCCGGAAGTAACCGTTGATAGCAGGTCTACCGAACTCGTTGTTAAAGGCAGCAGAACCGATAGGAGCCTCAAGCATGATGTCGAGCGCAGAAGCAATGTGGTCAGGCTTACCAACGTCTCTTTCCCAAGGCTGAGGCAAAGTAGGGATGTTTAAGTCCGACACAGAGAAGCCAGAAAGACCGGCCTTCGACTTGGATCCACGGCCAACAGCACCTTCATCTCTGATCTCACCTCCAGAACCAGTGGCAGCACCTGCAAAGGGAGAAACGGCTGTTGGATGGTTGTGAGTTTCGACCTTGACCAAAGTGAAAACGTTTTCGCTAATAGATTTCCACTCGTTGGTCTTGAAGTCTGGGGTGAAGACATAACCCAAAGGACCCTCAAACACAGCTGCGTTATCGGAATAAGCCGACACAGTGTACTGTGGGTTTTTAGCGTGGGTGTTACGAATCATCTTAAACAAGGACAAGTCCTTCTTGACACCGTCGATGGTCCAGTCGGCATTGAAAATCTTGTGTCTACAGTGCTCAGAGTTGACCTGGGCAAACATAAACAACTCAACATCAGTGGGTTTACGGCCAATCACTGTGTTGAATGCGTTGATCAAGTAGTCGATTTCGCCCTGGTCTAAGGCCAAACCAAGGTCCTTGTTGGCCTGAACCAACTTGTCGCCAGAAATGTCCACCTCAACCAATGGCTTAGGGGCGTGGTGAGCAAACAAATCGATGTACTTGGGGGCGTTTTCGTTGATAAACAATGTTTGAGTCATTCTGTCGAAAACAGTGCTCAAATAGCCGCCAGCGTTGGCGCCCAACTTCGCATGCAAGTCCACACCTGGCTTAGGAGTGATCAACAAGGTCATACCGCGCTCAACACGCTCGACAAACTCGCCCAAACCACAAATGTTGGCGATATCGGTGGCTTTAGAAGACCAAGGTGAAATCGTGCCGCTTCTTGGCAAGATTCTCACCAAAACAGCGTTATTTTCGGCCAAGCCAGAAAAGCTAGAGGCGTCAGCATCCTCACCAGAAATTGCCGACAACTCTTGAAGAGCCTTGTTAGCATCAACCGAGGTATCCACGGGCAGATCGTAAGTAAGCAAAATCTCCAACAATTTCTGTTGCGAAGCAGAAAGTTCTTTCTTCAAAGACACAAAGTGAGTGTACGAAGAGGCCACATGGGCAATTGCACCTGGAATGTCCAATTTTTTCTCCAAATCTTGGGTCAAAAAGTTGACTCTAAATGGAGACAAGGCAACAGGCCCCGGCAAAATGAGAAACTTGACCATAGTAGCAGATCAACGAAAAGAGAGGAAAAAAAAAATTAAAGTCGAAAATAATTTTCGATAACTTTCTTTTTTTTTTCGACAAAGCTGGTAAGTTTTTGTGTGTTCCGTTGAGAGAACTGAGTGATTTACTGAGAACTAGAAAATGTCAAAACTCTGGAGATGGAGATGAGAAAGGTAATATATATTGGCCTCACTGGCAACAGAGTCAGGTGCTCCATGCAGGTCGCACTCTAACCATGCCTGAGTCACTGGGGCCAGAAGTATCAGAGGGAGAGAAAGAAGAATAGTGGGAAAGTAGATTTTGAGAGGAAAGAAAAAAAAAAGCATCCTATGAATTTCCACTGAAATGTGTGAAGTCGTAGGAAGAATTTTACTGTTTGGCCTACTGATCAATATGGAAAAAAAAGGCCACCGTCTCGGGCTCGGAGCAAGATTATTAATTTGATTTGTCACTCGGCCTGGAGAAATTTCCACGACGTGAATTTTCAAAAACCATGTCCCATGAGCAATACTGCAGAGTCTATACTTTTTTCATTTTTCAAAATAATAGGATGTGGTATTTTTTTTTTCCCCCCTTTTCTTTTCTTTTTGTTTCTACTTACTGATGCTTTTCAAATAAATTCGGACGTCTTCTAATAAAATAAAACCGCACGGCTCTGACTCCCCCACGCAGAGGAGAGACCTCACTGGCCGCGATTGAATCTGCCCGTCTATCAATTTTTGAAAGGAAAAGAACTAAAGCAAGTAAAGCAAAAGCTAAATCTGTCAACTTTATACTCCACGACATTTCATCCATATATAACGAACTATTTCAAAAACAACTAACTGCATTCGAAGGCCGCTTCTTTCCTGTAAATAGTCCAGATTCCACCAATAACCGTAAGTCACGTGACCCTCTGTTATTTCTCTTTACCAAACTCCAGAAATCGTCTGATGGAATAAGAAACTTTCAAAGCGTCAGCATTGCATCATGATAAAGAATTAACGAGGCTCGCAATCCTTTATTTACTTCCACCACGTAAATTTATTTCAACTACTTTTTGCCTTCATTGCAAGAACCGGCCTAAACACCAGTGCACCATCTTGAATCGACCGCAGCTCCGAAGCTCTCTTCTCCTGCACTTCTACCTCCCATCCTTTAACCTCATCTCTTCTTCTTATCTATAACGATGGCTCAAGGTAACCTCAAATTAAAGTCGAAAGGCAAGGGAAGAGTCACTAAAAGACAAAGCAACTTGAGAGCCGCAGCTCCTGTGATCATCAAGCCGAAAAAAGCTGTCGCCAAACAGGCCTACAACCTTCGTAAATCCGTGGGTTCGCTGAACGGAACTGAGAAATTGATTTCTAGTAGAGTCGGTCATTTGGAGATCATCAAGGGGTCCAGAAGACAGATCGAGCGTGAACAGAAAGAAGCGAAGAAGAAGGCTGCCAAGGAAGCTGCTGGTAAAAAGTAATTTTTTTGAGTATTACTTATACTTTTTTTTTTCTTTTTCTTTTTTTATTCTACTGCAGTGATGATATCCACAGAAGAAATCCTTCTGGGAATTCCGCAAAAAAAATTTCTTCAAAATGGAGAAAATAAACCAGTCACAACCGGTTCAAATGTTCCAGTGCTGAGTGTTCCCGACCTGGGCTTCAAACTGCTATCAAGTGCAAAAAATCAAGAAACTCCTAATAACATGGTGGTTTTGATGCCTGAACTCACGGCCCTCGATCCTGATTTAGTGACTGAAGACCTTAAGAAAGAGCGAAAGAAAAGAAGGCTCGGAAGTTCTGGTTTATCATATCCTTAATCGCTGTTGCAGTTAGTTAGCGAGATTGTACTATAAATAATATTATTTAAAACTTATGAAATCTAGAAAAATTCAAAACTAAAACTGTCTAAACATGATCATCTAACGAGGGATCGATCTGACTGAAGCCTCCTGGGCCTCCAACTCAAGATTCTGCCTTTTCATCGCCTTCTCTTGCGACATCACGTATCCAAGAATCAACCCTGCGAAAAGAACTGTGAGCGATGTCAACAAGGTGTTGATTGGAATTGGGTTCAGGTGGAACGTCGTGTGAGTGATCTTATCCATCACTTGCTGGAGAATATTGCAGATACCTGAAAAACAAATGATGGTACCATAGACCGTTCCAAAAGTCTCAAAGCCAAATACTTTGGCACAAAAATCCGATACCGCAGTGTAATAAAATGGTCTATAAAGCACCATCAAAATGATTCCCAAGTATGTGGCAGGCATCCAGGCCACACATCCACAGATACCAACGGTAACTGAGATAATAGACAAAAGCCACAACACGTTAAGAGTGGTCAAGTTGTCCAACAAAATACCAATAAATGGAATGGCGCAAAGTCCTCCGAGAGGCAAGGCCAAGTCGAAAAACTCGTTGATGGCAACCGCAGTCTCTTCGCTTCCATACAAGTACGATTCCTGCGACCGAATAGTGGCAACGAAAAAATTGATACGAAGCATCTGGATCGTGGTGAAAATAGTCATTAAAATGAACCATGGCGATTTCAACTGTTCGGTGATCGAGAAGCCATGCATCACACCGAAAACACCGCCAGAAGACTCAAATAACTTGTCTTCAGCCTGGCGTTCGTATACAGATTTGACTGAGGTTCTAGAGATTGTCAGGTCTCTTCTATGCGCCTCGAGGTGATTGAAGTTATCGATTCTATCGGAACTGCGTCTACTGAACGAGCTGAAAGAAGCTCTTTTCATCAACAAAGAAGTTGTTTCCAGCATGTTGGGCTGGGCAAAAACCACTGCCTCCTCAGAAACTTCTCTGTCTGCTGGAAGAAGCAAATCTTTGTTCAAAGGTTTTCCTGTTTCGTCAATCGCAGTTTGAGCAATACGAGCCAAAGTTCCCACGGTCTTGTAAGAGTCGG
This sequence comes from Metschnikowia peoriensis, assembly GCA_030573015.1. NCBI lineage: Eukaryota > Fungi > Ascomycota > Pichiomycetes > Serinales > Metschnikowiaceae > Metschnikowia > Metschnikowia peoriensis. The sequence continues at coordinate 18,500 of JAJMCO010000037.1, read as the reverse complement.
TGGGCATGATTGTGAGCTGGCACAAGAAAATGAAAATCGGCACCGCCAAATAGTAGAAGAAGAACGAAGTCACTGAAAGCTGGAACCAGTTGGCGTAGATGAGCCTGTAAATGAGAAACAAGGCCGATGACGAGTCAAATGCACCGGTCAAAAGAGCCAAAATGAGGCCCGAGTTTTTGGGGAAACTATTGGCCAATTGAAAGCATGAGATGAAAACAAAGGGTCCTCCCAATGCAAGCAACGTGTAGCCAAACAAGTATCCGTCCAAGAATGAAATGTATTTTGCAAGGGAAAGCACTGCTGCACCCACAAAAATAATGCCTGATCCAAGAATTCCCGTGACTTTTGGCCCGTAGGAATCTAAGAGCGACCCAACAGGCAATGCCGAAATATTGGTCACCATACAAGCAACAGTGAATAAGAAATTGAGGGCCAAGTCTTGTTCATCACAGGGAAGATACTCGCCGGTTTTCAGAAAACTTTTTCCTGCTTCCACATTACACCGATCCAGATAAACTCCCTCATTGATAAGGACTGGCTTAATAGCAGCAAACCCAAAAACAGGACCAGCAGCAAGCAAACACCATGCAATTGAACATGAGATCTGGGCCACCTTACGGCCCCGAGAAACTTCAGACATTGTATGAGTTTTCTAAACAAAGAAGAAAAAAAGACTAATGTAAATTGTTTCTTAAAAAAAAGAAAAAAAAAAGAAGAAGAAGAAGAAAAATAGTAGGGATGGCCCGTGCCTTTTATGTTTCTAGAATTTATTAATCCGATTCTGCATGTACTGAAAATTCTTCACCTATGCTCGGAAGCACCCGAAGCACCTGCAAAGTCTGGGGTTCGCGATAAGAGATTGATGCAGCCGTAGAGACGCAGACCAAAACGCCCTTTTCTTGGAGAAAAATAAAGAGAAATAGGAGGCAAGTTTACTTCTTTTTGTGAATTTTTTATAACTTTTATCCTTATGCTTCTTCTTAAATTTTCATTCATTTTTTAAGTTTATATCAGTTGGATGAAGGAATATGAGTAGATACAAAATTTAACTACTACGACACGGTGTTTCGCCTATTCTTGTTCGGGCACTTTCTGGGTCACGTGCGCGACCCTCGCCGGCAGATCGGCCCGAATGGTGCCGTGATAATAAAAAAAAAAAATTCTGACATCTCGTAATTTACATTTTTTGGCAAGTCGAGACGAAAGAAATTTTGGATAATTTCTACACTTACTCTTTACACTTTTCCATTAAGGGAATAAAATTCAGACACTAGAATACATAAGTAAAATTATTTGAAAAATTCTTCTCCCGTGACATTTCGATGCTTTGACTTTCGTCCCTCATAAACTTGCATAACATTTTCTTTTCGTGTTCTCGAAATAAGAACATTGCAAGCTTCGCTATCGATACAGCAGCAGTCAAAAAGTAGCTGGGCCGATAAGACCTTCTATTAACGTGAAGACTTTTTGCCCCTTTAAACTAAATAATGCAGTCTTTTTTTTTTTTTTTCTCTTTGTTTTTTTATTCTTTTTTTATCCAAGTATATTTTCTTATAACTACTCCGTTCCCACATCACAATATGACATCCTTGCCACACATGAAAAATAAGTCATTATAAGGCCGATCAATCTGGCTCTAGTAAATAATGGCACTCGATCTTTTTTTTTTCTTTCTTTTTTTTTTTTTTTTTTCATTATGTTCTGCTTTCAGGCAAAAGAATTTCTATCCTTGTCAAGCTTCTCGCCTTCATCACTAAAAACAGCAGGCATGCAGAAATAAATGGCCCAATTTTTCACCAAAAGAAAAGATCGATCTTTTTTTTGCAATTTCGTGAGATGGTAAACTTAAAACCAGGATAAATACAGGTCTTCTCAAAGTTTTGATTCGCAAACTGTCGAAACAGTATAAGAATTACAGAACATGAAGATTGTGCTTGCAAAACTTGTTGACATACAATGTTGTCTAATATTGTTGAAACCAGCCTCAAACTTACATTTCAATAATCAGGTTTGCGATCTCAGAAGCAAGCCAGTTGTTCCTTTTAGCTTTTCCTTCAAGGCCACTCGAAGGCTTTTTCTCTGTATGCAAATCAAGACTTATCGTTAGTTTGAAGTCGACGAATCAAATAAAATTTTCTGTGGCCCTCCTTTTCATCTGAGTGTCTCTTCCAACCTTCGAGGTCACCCACCAAAGATTCCAAATTCCAAAGACCCAATGATCTTTGTTTCGGCAAATCAGTATTATGAAATTAACGTAGATGATAGACAGCAAAACGAAAATTGACAATAATAAATAAAAAGATTTTGATTCTGCTTAATAAGGGGAATACACATGGTCAACTTCCCGATACGTGCTGGTTGATCTCGAGACTTTCTGGACTATATGATGTACAGTAATTGCCACAGCATTAATAAAAGCGAATACACCAATTCCAATCACAATACGCACGCCAAGAAGATCCAAGACCGATTTTGATTTCTTAGGACTTGCATCGTCATCTCTTCTATAAACCCCATTTATATAATCATAAGCAACATTAGGAGATTCGGCAGATCCAGAAATAATATTGGTGGTGGAGAGGCCAATGTGTGAAAAAAAGAAATAGAAACATAAGATAACAGCCAGAGCATACATAAGAACTGAAATAGTTGAAAGCACCCTTCTTTGGGTTTTCTGACGAGAGTCTTCTTTTTCAGCCGTTTCTAACATATTCATTTTCGGAAATAGAAGGGATCAAAGGGAAAAAAAGAAAACGATGTGGTACACTTTTTTTATTTTATTTATAGATCTGTTGGTGCTTACGCGGTTTCCAGATTCGAGGGAAATAAATGCGGGCGACTCAAGAGAAAACCCAACTCTTTATATGCACGCCCCATCCGTCTTTCCAAAACACTAACCTAGGCCTAAACCGGAGAAAATGAATGAATTATGTAAAACAAAACCTGACACTATAGTTATTCACCAAATTATAACTGAATGAAAAAAACTTAACTTCAAAATTCAGGCCGAATCGCTTCAGAAAAAGGCACTAATTATCTTCACTGATGGCCCTTTTCACGTGACCTACATCACGTGCTTTCTCAATGAACATCGACCTGCTATAACCAGAAATTTTTAAGCTCTAAGACTTTTATCATCTCGGTTTCCCCCTCCAACAAAATCACAAGAAATCATTAAATAACACGCACAATGTCGGGTATTTTGTTTGAAGACATGTTTGTGATCGACTCGGTCGACCAGGCCCGTTACAACAAGGTCAGTCGTATCGAAGGACAATCTTCGACTTCGCAAGATGTGAAAATCACCTTGGATATCAACAGTGAGTTGTTTCCTGTTAAGGACAACGACTCTTTGACAATTACTTTGGCTTCTTCTTTGGGTAACGAAGCTTCTACAGTTACCTCCAACGGTTCCTGGAGACCGCCAAAGAGAGGCGACCGCTCATTGGCCGATGACTATGATTATGTGATGTACGGTACGGTGTATAAATTCGAGGAGAGCTCTGAAAACGACAAGATGGCAGTTTACATCTCTTTCGGTGGCTTGTTGATGCGCTTGGAAGGTGGTTACCGTTCGTTGTCCAACTTGAAGCAAGAAAACGCCTACATTTTGATCCGTCATTACAAGGACAACTAGTGGGGGACGACGTGTACTATAGATTAAAAGAAGAAAAAAATAAACATAATGAGTTCGATATTACCTGTAAGCTTTGGGAGGTTGTTTTTCCTTTTTTGTATTCATTTTTTTTTTTT
>JAJMCO010000037.1:0-14647 GCA_030573015.1 Metschnikowia peoriensis | reverse complement strand
TTCTTTTCCTTGAATTATGTTTGATACCGACACACGTAAGTTCCTGCCATGCACCATATTTTTTATCTTGACTTTCCGGTCAAAAAGTTCGAATCCTCGTACTAACCTATAGCCGATCCTTTGCTTAAACAAGTGCCTCTTATTAAAAACCCCTCTTTTCAGCCCCCACGGCCGGTCACCCTAAATGCTGATTACGCAAAATTACTATCGGCGCTTCCTGCAAGCATCATTCCGCCAAAATCCGCCATTGGCCCGGAAGAACTCAAGAAGTGGATCGTTGATTTGCAAGCATTAGAAGAAAAAGCTCTAAGTACGGATGATAGAGATAAAGATATCGCCGTATATAAGGATTGGCTAGCTGGAGTTCAGCGGAAAGTGGCCCCTGGTTTCAATTTCGATATCATGACGCCCACAAAAGAAGATAATCGCGATTAAGGCAAATTCAAAGGCGTATTTGACAAGGAAGTATGCAAGACTAAAGTCTTTTTACGTCTTCGAAATTCTGAGAAATCTGAATATTCTTTATAGAGATGGAATCTTGCTGGGCGAGATATCCCTTTATTTAAATTGAGCTAGACACGTTATCGATAACTTTTACTAGTGCTAGATAAGGATTAACTTATCATGTAATTTTATACTTACTTGTGACAGAAGCAGCTGTGGAACACCGAGATTCTGTAACATTATATATTTTAATGTCTCGTTTAGTTTAATGAAGAAATGAAGGAAAAAAATCATGTCTTGTCTTTCTGCAATTAGAAAAAACTGTACTTCTTATTGATCCACTTAGAAAAATATAAAAACACGTCTACCCTCAGTCCACTTTTCGCGTCCGGTGTCAGATCTGGAAATCGAGGGTCCAAGTCAGAAAAAAAAAAAGTGTTCTCCGCATTTTCCCCAGAAAACTATAAAAAGAACAGCATGGACCTGTCAAACGTCAAAGCTATCGACTTGACAAATCGTGTATATAACGATATTATGTATCTTTTCAAAGGACGTTCCGGACGAAGGCTCCGTTTTATAGTTGTCTTAACATTTATAACTTTCTGTACATGGCTCGGCCTACGCTCGTCCAAAAATCTTGGGACCGAGATTCCAACAAAAATCGACAATAATAAGTTCGAGATTGTGAAAGAACGTGAAAACTTTCAAAACCCTGTTTTCTTAAACTGGGGTGAAATAAAGGGCCAGGCCCCAGAGTCAAATTGCCTTCAGTATTGGAATCGGCTCTTGAAATTACCTGTGGAAAAACTTGAAAGCCCACATCCACATTTTGATCTTGATCCGCTGATATATAAAAAGTCGAAATGGATGATCAATGCTAAAAACACGCTTCGGAGAGCTTTACATGAACAAGGTAAAAAAATGAACGATGGGGATTTGGAGGAATTGCAAGCAAATTTTTATGAACACTCCGAAGTGGTGAGTCAACTAGAAGAATACTTTGTCAATCAAATGGCCCATCTTAGAGTCCTTGGAAAATCCTTATACTCAGACATGAACGTTCCTTTGGATTTGACCAGCGAAAACGCAAAATCCGTTATATCTCATCTCTTACCATGGCTCAAAGATACTGAAACTTCTCTTGATCAGCTTTTGGTTAAGTATAAGAAAAATCATGGAATTCTCGTCACTATTCTTCCCAGCTCAAAAGCCTCGATACAGGTGGACCGTATATCGCGGCTCATTCGTGTTCTTCGAGTTCAAGGAAACCAACTTCCCATCCAAATAGCTTTTGCTGGGGCAGAATCTATGGTTAAACAAAAGCAGGATCTTCTTATACGTGTGGCCTCTGCAGACTCAGATACATATAAACAAGCACTTGATGAGAAGGAATCTGGGGAAAGCATCACGTATCCAAAACAGGACCTTCTGTTTTTAGATGTGGCCCAATATATCAGTCCAGGTACTGAAATCACAGATAACTTAATGTATTCGGTTGCAGTGATGACCAGTGATTTCGAAAATGTGATTGTTTTGAATTCACAAACAATTCCCATGACAGAAGATTTACCGCTGCTTTTTGCAAATGACCAATTCCAAAGCCAGGGAATGTTTTTCTTCAAGGATAGACCTCTGGTAGATTCACGGCCCGAACCTTTCCCCCCTGGCTTTTTCGAGGTAAATGAGCTTATAAATAAATATGCTGTCGTCGGAGAAAACGAAATTGGAAGCTTGGAGATGAAAATCCCAAAAAACGTTCATACAAAAAGGGTCTCGGAGTTGGGATTTCAGCGTCTAGCCGACCCTTCCATGGCGGTATTCAACAAGAAAAAAGCAGGTTCTGGGCTTTTGATCAGTAGTGTGCTCCCATTCCATTCTGTGCTCAAGCCGAAATTTGATCTTTCTACGAATTTGAACCCAGAACTTCTTTGGCTAGGTCAGGAGTTAGCTGGTCTAATTGACTATGTTCATTTCAATTCTTTTTTTGCCTCAGCTCCTGGTATACTTACACCAGCAGAAAATCTTCCTCCCGATTGGCTCACCAGTGAGATTTGCTCAAGCTCTTGGTCTCAAATTTCTGGCGATAACGAAAAATTACTTTATGTAACATCTCATCAGCTTGAAAACCGCGTGCTTCCAACATTTAAAGAGGCTATTTGGGAAAAACTCTCGGTGAAAAATGTTAACGCAGAAGAAAAAGAGGCTATGGATAGCTCTTTGGCCCAGGAAACTATAGCCAGAAATCTACTTTTCATAAAGTCAATATTGCAGCCAATTTCAGTTGAAAATGTGTTCATTAATGACGAAGGTCAACCCTTTGTGCCCAGTGAACGTGTGGATGGATTTGGGTCTACTGACGATTACTGGTGTTCTTATGATATCATTGGAAGCAGCGACCTGCCGAAACGGGGCCTCGTCTATAATTTGAAAGAAGAAGATGTGCGGCGATTTCTTTTCTATATAGACGTTTGGTTGCAATTTCCCGTGCCTGACAAAAGATAGTTAGCGTTTTTCCGCATTGTGCATACCCTGGCTCAGCTGCAGGTGTGATTTAGATGACAAAATCTGTGAGGACCAGGGTACCAGTCCAAGCCTGTTTCCTGTTCTTTGACGCAATCAGCCTTATCTACCAACCTTATCTATTGCAAGTTCTCGACACTCCAGTGGATCGAGTCCACTGATAGGTTGATCTCTGGCAACATCCTGTATCGGTGGATCTTCGGCCCGTATGCCGTCGGCCCGACGCCGACTGACTGATTGCTTATCTAGTATCTTACAAGAGTCGACTCAGCCTCCTTCGGAGCTGATAAGGGAAATTATATAAAGACGCTGCTTCTCCCGCTGGAAGAGGAGCTTTTATTTAGTCATCATCTAATACATTGATCAAATGCAATCGGAACCTAACAAAATCAGTATTTATTAAAGGAAATATAGAATTTACCTTATTTTTTTTTTTAAAAAAAAAAAAATATAAATCGCCTTATAGATTCGATGAAAACCTTTGTTCTTCTAAACTTACAAACCAAAAAAAAAAAGTAGCTTTGCAATCCCCAAAATAGATCGTTTGTGAAATGTAAACTCATTCTCAAGCCCTACCACAAAAATTAAATGAAGCAACAGGAAACTAACTGTGACAACAAAGAGGAGCGAGATGATAATTCTTCAAAAAAGAAGCGTCACAGACAGGATTCGAACCTGCGCAGGCAATGCCCAACACCTGAACCACTTAATAGCAGGGTGTCGCCTTAACCACTCGGCCACTGTAACTCTGTGAGAAATCCTGCATAACACCACTATGTGAGAATCTCAAAATTTGATAACTATGTGCAGTCCTTTTTCTTGGGCTCTTTTATTAGCGTATAAAAGCCATCAAAAACATAAGAGAAATTGAAAAAAAAAAGTACTTGTCATGTTGTCCATCAGAAATTTTTTTTTCTATTTTTTATAGTTTTTAGAGAGTGATGGTTAGCATCATTTCTATCTTCCTTTAAGCAGATGTATCAGTCAAAAAAAATAAAGCACTATGATGATATTAGCGGTGTTTCTCCAGTCAGTGTGTACTTCGCCGCTGGTTAAAGGCTTTTTGTTTCATAGTTTCATAGTTTTTAAAGAGTTTTGGTGTCGTCTTCATCCCTTTCTTCCTTTACTCAGGTTCATCATTCAAAAAGAAAAAAAGCCGTTGCTCATCACAAGCCATAGGAATGTATATTCACTTCGCCCACAATAATTTATCTTCGTCTCCATTGTTCAGGACCACGCAGAAACATTATTTAATTTTTCTGTGCTTTTTAAGCAGATGAAAAAAAGGAAAGTTCAATAGATATAAAATGTACCAGTAATACAATTTTTTTTTAGAAAAAAAATGTTTCCTGCTTGGTATCTATTCCTGAAGCTTGATTTCTATTCAGACCAAAAAAACAAAAAAAGAAAGCATGGACCAGTGTTGACTTCTTGAATTATTGCATTTCATGTTTTAGTTTTTATTTTTTTTAAAAGAATTAGCAGATATCTCAACGCTTGTAAAGTACACTCACAAGGATGGACTAATAGCTCTACTTTTTTTTTTCAAAAAGCCCAATTTTAACTCAGAATGTATGACAACAAATAAACCGCCTCTCCACCTAAACTCCCCCATTGACTTCTTCGTCGATATTTTCAAAAACGTTATCAATACCAAACGTCTTGAGGTTGTATTAGCAAGGACAAAGCTGAATATATTATATGAAGCACCTTTTTTTTTTAAAAAAAAAAAAAAAAAGAAACCAATCGTATTACAGATTGATCTGTAATTTATTCCAGGAAAAACATATGTGGAATTACCGTTTCCCCAAATTTAAATGAAAGTTTCAGAAAAAAAAGTAGTGACTCCTGCGTGATTCGAACACGCGCATCTTACGATAACAGAACTTGAGTCTGCCGCCTTAGACCGCTCGGCCAAAGAGCCCTAGGATAATCTTCCAGACATGTACTACTACTAGTACGTCGTAGTTTTATATTCCTAGACACAGTTTTTTTGTGTTGGCGGAAGAAACATGACTTAACTTAGTAACAAAAATAGGTTTCATCTTACCTGGTTGTGCCAGTGAGCATACTGCACCATTTTATTTGCCCCATTTTGCCGTGGTACGGCGTGAAGTGGGCTTTGGTTCGCCAGTCGGTGTGTATTTGGGAGCTGGTTAGAGGTTTTTCTTTTTCTATAGTTTATAGTTTTTAGAGAGTGATGGTTAGTACCACTTCTCTCTTCCTTTAATCAGATGTTCCAGGATGTACCAGTCAAAAAAAAAAAAAACTGGCAAAACTTTGGAGCCTTTTCAAAGGCTTTTCTTACAGTTTAGTTTTTTATCAAAAAAAACAAATGGAGTTTATCCTTCTCTTTCGACCTTTGAGCGGATGTGAACGACGGAGAGAATAATATAAAAACCTAATTTCAGATTAATTTACGAGCCACTATCAAATAAAGCAGCTTTTGCTGGAATTTTTAGATATCCTAGTCACTATACTGGTCCTTCATTTAAGCCCCTACATGACTCAGACATACCCAGCAATTATGTTCTCCAATTGAGGGTACACCAAAGTATTAATCTTTCCCATTATTCATTTGTGCCTTTGAACACATTGAAGATTTCGGCGTTGTGTATCCTTTTGCATATATTGACTTCATCCACAAGCAAGCAGTCAATAAAATACCTCATGACAAGCGGGCACTCATAGCGCAAATTTCCAAGACAATTCCAAAATATTCTTGAAATGAGTTCAAAAAAATCCACCAATTCTTGAAAATTTCCTGCGATAAATCTGCGTCGCGTTGAGCAAAGTTCAGAAAGCTCATATTATGAGATTCGTTTATTATTGAAACAATAAAATGTTCAATAAGCTTGCTCGGTAACCGCGAAATAAAAGGATCGGAAAAAAATTCTTCGTTTAAAGCCCTGATACTGGCTCTAAATATGTGGCACAGCAAATCGTACGTCTCATTTTCCCAGTCTTTATCGTTCAAACATGATGGAATTTGCTTTAAATACTCCAGCACCGCCACGAGAAGTTTTGAGTAAACTTTCACCATACTTTGTATAGCCCCAACATTATTTGATAAATTACCCTCCGAAGTTTCGACGATAAATTCTTGATTGAACGCATTAAACGCAATAACAACATGTCTCTCAACATTATGTTTGTGCAAAAACTCACTTGCTGGTCCATCCAATTGAGTATCATCAACCATTGCCTTCAATATACTTCTTATTGAAGAAGTTTTACTATGCGACAGTAATAAGTTGTTGAAGCTTATCATCTTTTTAATCATACCTGAAAATACCATAAGATTGTTGAACTGTGATGGGATCATTACCAAACATTGAATTCGAGTCACAAATTGTTTCAATGATTCACGTAGTTGGGCTTTTTCACGAATCAGAGATTCTTGGCCCGTAGAAAATGTCATTGGAAAAACTAATGTAGAAACGACTAGGTACAAATGCAAAAACAATTCATCTGAAGCTGATTTGGCAATCAAAATGTTAATTTCCATCAATACATCTTCGAGAAACTTTTCTAAAGCCTCTACAGAAAACTTAGATGTGCTGATCTTGGAAATCGAAGAGTCAAGCTCGATGTTGTGGCTCCTCAAGGCTTTAATCGATCTATTCAAAGTTTCTTTATACCATCGTGACTATTGTGGCATCTGCCCCGGAATGACGTGCCACATACGGGGATAAGCTTCCGCAACAGGAAACGAACTTGAAAAATCAACGAAGCTGTACATTGGTTTTTTTGCCAAGAGCCGCAACTCTTTGACGTTTTTGGTACTTATTTCATTATTGTTGGTCAATTCAACTATATCGCAAGATGACGCTTCTATTCTTTTCCTTTTTTTGTCTGACTTTTCAGGTTTCTTTTCATGACTAGATAAAAGATCAGGAATCGAAAGTTTAAGCAAGTGCTTGATTTCATCATCAATCAAGTTTTCATTCCAAGTTATACCTAGATAGTAGTACTTTGAATCACCTCTCTTTCCCAATCGCATTTCACCTAAGTTGGGGAAAATTGACTTGATGATTCTGCCTATTTGGGAGTGGCTCAAAGTTTGGTGCTGATTCACTTCAGAGGAATTCAGGCTCACAGAGTTCTTATTTATGATTTTTTTGCAAATAATGACATAGGCTTTGTATATCGACATTCGCGAAAGCCGACATGGGAACAGTGGGGTGTCTTTCACCAGTTTAACTGAGTCAAAAATAATCTTGGTTGCAAGAAAGCTTCTGCAAATGTCCTGGTATTTTACGGAAATAAGAGGAGCGATTTTCGGCAGTTTCTTTGAGGGAGAGTCATCAACTTGAGGCAGTCCAAACTTTCGGAGAGTTAGATGGCATAGATGAAGTCCCTCTAGCCTTGGGTCACAGCCTTCAGAAGTACCATTTTCGATGTCAGTTAAAGATGAGCTCATCAATAGATTTGGTGTTTCTATGTTGTATAACAAATTGTAGAAATCATCTAGAGGTACGTGGTGCAGACATTCACGCAAGATATCTATGAAAATGTTTTTAAAGTTATGACCATTGACATTAGCAAAAAGAGGGATAAACCTCTGGAACTTTTTCTCTGCATTCCGAAGGCTGTTATCAGGTGGAAAGGATTCATTAGCCATTGAAAGTACTTCCTGTGATTGCAGTTGTTGTAAATTATGCAACTTCGGGTTATTTTGTGGGTTCTGAGAAGTAAGTGATAGTTTCGATCTACTTATAGTTGAGAGCTGACTTGAGGACAAACACGAATTATAAACATCACACGTGCTCCCTTCAAGCGAAACTCCTTCAATGCCAGACAAATGCAGTCCTGTGCCAATATCACCTTCTTCTTGCGAAATTATATGCGAGAAAATTCCCTTCGTATTTTCTCTTGTTGGAATTGATGTTTCAATTGGGAAATCCATGGACTCTCCAGCCTCATAGCCAAAAAATGGCAAATCAAAATAGCTCAGTAGTAAGTTTGGATTTTGTAGATTCTCGTCGTTACCTTGTATCGGCATACTGTTTGCATAATTAATACAATTTGCTTCTTTTTGAGAGTTTTTTATTGAATCATTTTTGGAGGAGATTTGTCGTCTCTTAGCTCTGTTATGGCATTTTTCACTTGAAAGCATGGCTGGCAATGCTTTTTATTAGAATGAAAAGAAATATTAGGTCGAGACTATTAAAATTGGCTTGGAGAGAATTTTTACTGAACTCTCTATCGACGCGTTTGGTTTTTTTCTCACTCTTCTTTTTTCCTCGAAATAACAATACCTTCTTGAAGCAGTGATAAATAAATCAGACGCTTCGAAATAATCCTTCTGGGGTCTCATGTAGTCAATACCAAGATGAAAAGCTTTTTTTTTCAATCTTGAAAAGGCAAGATTGACCCCGGGACTTATATATTTCTTATTTCCTAATATGGCAACGGAATCCGAAGATCGCGATAAGTTGATTACAAATAATCGATCGAGGTCACGTGCCTGATGGCCTTTATTTTCGTTTCTTTCAATGTTCAAGTTTCTTAAACTTCCTCATTTTTCGGATATCATTCTCCCTCCATTTTCTTCTCTTTTTTCTTTTTTTTTTTTCTTTCCTCTTTGGCAACAAATAAGTAGAAAAATGATCTTATAAACAGGCCCTTCTACTATTTGATAAATCCCGAGAAGAGCTTAAAAAGCAAAAGTTGGAGTTTGCCCGGATCAAAGAATGTAAAACCTAGCTTTCACAATTCACAACTCTTTTAGGACAAACGTACACTTAGACAAGAGATTTCGGCAATAATGTTAATGTACTCATTTACCGCACCCAGTTGAACCCACCAAGCCCTGAAAATATCCTTTGACAACTCCTTGTCGCGCTTAGCAAAATTTTGAAAACTGAGGTTTTGGAATTCCCTCATTACAGAAAAAAGTAGAAAGTCAATGAGCTTGGTCGGCAACTGCAAAATGGCAGCTTCGGGCAAAAAAAATTCATGGAACATTCTCACCATAACTTTCAATATATGAAACAGCAAGTCGTAAGTCGGCTTCTGCCATTCCTTATCCGACATGGACTCTGGAATCCGTGGCACATTTTGTGCTCCTGCCAATGCGAGCTTAATATAGGCACTTGCGATCTGGTTTATGATTTGCACATGAAAATCTGGGCTATCTTTGATGTCTTTTCCAGCAAATTTCCAGTTGAAAGCATTGCAAGCCACAAGAGCTTGTCTGACGATGATTTCTTGCACCGGTATTTGCTCATTTGACGGATCCTGCTGAGCATCACCAACCATAATCTTTATTATACTTTTGATGGAAGAAGTATTGTATTGCGACAGGATCAAATTATTGAGATTTATCATTCTTTTCACGATACTGGCGAAACTCATGAGATTGGTAAACAGTGAAATACCCACAAATGCAGATTCAAGCCGTGTGACATAATTACTCAAAGATCCACGTAATTTGACTTTCTCTTGACTCGGGACCTCGTTTTCTGAAGCAAAAACAAGCGGGAAAAGTAACGTTGAAATAATGAGGTACAAATGCAAGTACAAATCATCCGAAGCAGAAATATCGATCAAGAGTTGGATTTTTGAAAGCGAGTCTTCGAGAAAATTGTTTACAGCCCCTGCAGAAAACGATTTCGTCGGTATTTTCTGTATCATAGCCTCAATGTCAATATTGTGTGATTTCAATGCTTCCACTGATTTCTGCATTATTGCTTTAGACCACTCTGATTGTTCTGGCAATATTCCAGGTACAATTTTCCATTCACGAAGAAAACAGTCTGCAGCCACAAAAGTACTCGATAAATGGACAAAACTGTACGTTGGTTTTTTGGTAAGTAATTGTAAGGTCAGAACTCGCTTTTTTGATTCTGTGTCTGAGGCAGGCAGCACCTGACTTCCTCCAGAGGAAGTTATAATATTCGATCTGCTTTTTCGTTTGGTGCTTTGATTTTGTGAAATGGCGTAAGTTAAATCGATATCTGGCAACGAAAGATCTATCAACTGTTTCATTTCCTGATCAATAATGACATTTTTCCAAATCATTCCTCGATAGTGATACGTTGAAACGCCTCTTTTTCCTAGGCGACTGACACTTATTTTCGGAAAAGTTAACTTGATGACCTTACCTAGTTGTGACTGATTCAAGATAAGGCTTGTCGAGATTTGTGGGGAATCTATGGTCGAAGGATATTTTTGGAGAAGCTTCTTGCAAATTATATAGTAAGCCTTGTATATGGAAGTTCGTGAAAGACTGCACTCGGGCGAGGAAGAATTCTCGACTATCTCCACCGAATCAAGGATGATTTTGATGGCTAAAAACATCTTGCAAATATCCTGAAAGGCCACTGATATGATAGGAATGCTACTTGAATGGAGAAATTTGGGATGAGAACTAATTCTCGGCAGCCGGAAAGTCTCGAGTGTGAGAAAGCATAAATGAAGTCCTTCAAGTCTTGCTTCAGGGTTCTCATTCTTGCTTATTTTGAAACCATCGATTGGTGAGCTGACAACCTGATCTGGCATTCTCGAAGTGTATAGCATATTAAAGAAATCATCAATGGGCACTTGATCCAGACATTCACGCAAAACATTTAGCAAGAGCTGGTTATAATTTTGTCCATTAAGACCATTAATGAAAGGGACAAACCTTGCAAATCTTTGCTCCGCGTTTTGACTGCTGCCAGTTGTTGAACAAGGCAGGTTTGATGTAGACTTTATACTGTTTGGTTGACTGTGACCTGTGAGACTCTGTGGACTGTGGTATATATGCGAAGGGTTTGATCCGTTTTGATTGATATTCAAACCTACTCCTTGAGAGTGTGGTAAAGGGTAATCATTTACATTTGGCCAATCAATTGGCTTTTGTTGCATAATAGGTTGCCCGCAAACATTTTGATTTTCCTGGGCTGGGAAATACGCCATATGCTGTAGAGACGAGTTCGAGGCATGTGGAAGATTGCACAGCTGTCCATAATTCAGTAGTTTTAAGGGTGTCTCCATATTTCCAAAAGGTATTCCATCATTTACATGTTGTAATTTAGGGCTGCCATCCCCCACATCATCTAAAGATAATCTTTGCCTCTTGTTCACGTGGTTTTCGACAAATTCTTCACCTTTATTTTTTTTATCATGCAGCATTCTGAAAGTTTCTTTATCAGCAAGTCACCGTCGATATTTTACTGCTTCGATCGGCTTTTCAAATCCCCAGAATATCGGATTGTAAGGATCAAGTAAAACGATATTCTTATCTTTCAACTTATTTTCGCAAGAATTTATTGCTCAAGAATTTGGCCAGTAATGAGATTAAACTTTCGACTTTTACTGGGGACAATAAAGAATTGCAATCTCTTTCTCGCATGAGCAAACCAAATAGTGATGAAAAAATGATACCTGTCTCCGAAGCTCGACCAAAGAAAAAAAAAAAAAAAAGAAGGAAATCTTGAAAATCATCTGGTAAACCGCAAGGTTGATCTGTATGCAATAGCGGCCGTTGACTCGCGGTTAAAGATCTGGGTCACGTGATCGATCGTTTCATGTCTTAATTTTCTTTTTTCTTTTCTTTTTTATAAGCAAAGATGTATCTTATGATTCAGGGTGAATAACGAAAACATTTCGTGTGATTCTTTTGAGAATAAAAATAAGAAGTATTCTGAGCGTTCCCGATTTTTTATAATCTGGTGCCCCTCTTATATTTGTTCTTCAGCAGGTATTTTTCTGCCAGGTGCAGGGAATGATAATGGTTAATTGATTGGAGAACCTCCCGGCTGTTTGTAAAAAAAAAAGATGAATAAAAATCAATTGGTGAGGATTTTATAACACAGAATCTTAAAAAAAAGGAAAGAAAGAAAGAAAGAAAACAGACAGGAATAATAAAGAAAAAGTAAACACACCGATTCTCTCCTATCTCAAAGGCTGATGGTAAAAAAATTGACCCCCACATTATCAAACAAACAAGAAGTATATGAGCCACTTCAAAAGCATATTTCCGAACTCGCTCTATTTTATGAAGATTCTCTTCAATTAACTTCGAGAACTTACAAACAACCTTTTTCTGTTTATTGAAGACTTCTTATCATCCACTCACGAAACCCCCACTCGCGATCGTTTCCATGCATCCCAGCTTGTGGGGAAGACATGAGGAAAGTTCTCAAACCCCGTAAATTTTTAAAAATAAGATTAGCCCCAGTTGAGTAAAAAGAATAAAAGTGGAGAATGTAAAACGGTTTTTGTTTCTTGTTTAATTGAGCCTTTTAATTATTCAAATTCTTGTTATCTGTTATCACGAGATGTCCTTGAAACACCTACTCCAAATGTGAATATTTGATGAAACATACCCACCCGCAACAAGTCTCGTAACCTTTTTTTTTTTTTTTTTTTTTTTTTTTTTTTTTTTTTTTTTTTTTTTTTTTTTTTTTTTTTTTTTTTTTTTTTTTTTTTTTTTTTTTTTTTTTTTTTTTTTTCCACCACCGCGTCAAAATTCAGAGCCTTGTCGCGTTTACCCGCAAAAAAGAGGGGGGACCGCCTCAAAACCTTCCAATTCCTTAAAAAATTAGACGAAGCACCAGAGCCATGGTTTTAAGTTTTAGGAGCGAAAATCATTGATTTTCCTCGTAGATGGAAATTTCATGACTGCTGCTTCTTCAAATTCTTTCAATCTTATGTTTTGCCCGTTCGGCTCCATTTCCCACGTGTTTCGCCGCCAACCCCAAAAAACGGACACGTTCGTCCCACGACCACATTCGCGCAATTTCGTGTTGCTATTTTTATTACTTTATTTTTTTTTTTTTTTTTTTTTTTTTTTTCTGGGGCGTCTTTGAGAGTGGAGGGTACGGGTGTGTGCCGAAACGCGACCCGCGTTCCTCACAAATAAAGGCCGACTCTTGCGCTACCCGCCTATTTTTGCAAGCTTCTTTCTTTCCCCACCACCACCACCAAATATGAAGAAACACACCAAGACTCAGTCTTCTTATGTATGTGACAATCGCTTTTGTTATTTTTTTCTTTCAGCTTAAATGTTCTCAATTTCTCTTCTATCACTTCTTTTGCCTTTGTGACAACAAGGCGCCGACCCCCCGTGTTTAAATTTCAAACAATCCGTGATCCACGTCTCGAGGCCCAAAACCCAGATCCCAGGCCTATTGGCCCGCACGTGCCCATGGCAATTCATTTTTCTTAAATCTTCAACAATGGGATTTTTTTTATTCAAAGAAAAAAATAAAAAGACAAAAAATGGGGAAAGATACTCATTGGTATCTTGCGGGTTTCTCTGATGTCGGCGGCTGACGCTTCAAACACTTTTGCTTTTCATTTTTCTGTTCCAGTTTCCTTGGCTCCCCCGTTTGCTTTAATCTCTATTTTTCTTTCTTTTTTTTCTGTCGTTTTCTTTTTCCAATTTTCGCTGACTTGATCAGCCTTTCCCTCCGCTTTCGATTACTAACCTCCAGGCGTTTGACAACACCGCCACCACAATGGCTGCGTCGCTGATGAGAAACGCATTGAACACGTTGGCCGACAGCGTCGAGAACAAGGATGAGCAGGCACGCTTCGAGACCGAAATGGACTCGTTCTTCGCATTGTTCAGAAGATACGTTGCCGACAAGGCATCCGGCTCCACTTTGGAATGGGACAAGATCAAGTCGCCCAGCCCCAGCGAGGTGGTGCAGTACTCGAAGTTGCCCGAGGCTCCTGAGAAGGAGACCGCCAACTTGGCCAAGTTGGCCGTGTTGAAGTTGAACGGTGGTTTGGGTACTTCCATGGGCTGTGTGGGCCCCAAGTCGGTGATTGAGGTCAGAGACGGCAACACGTTTTTGGACTTGTCCGTGAGACAGATTGAGCACTTGAACCGTAAGTACGACACTGATGTGCCCCTCTTGTTGATGAACTCTTTCAACACCGATGCCGACACCGCCAAGATCATCAAGAAGTACTCCGGTCACCGTATCCGCGTTCGTACTTTCAACCAGTCGCGTTACCCTCGTATCTTCAAGGACTCCTTGTTGCCAGTGCCTCAGTCCTTTGACGACGACTTGGAGACTTGGTACCCACCAGGTCACGGTGACTTGTTTGAGAGCTTGGTTTCCTCTGGTGAGTTGGACGCCCTTTTGGCCCAGGGCAGAGAGATCTTGTTTGTCTCGAACGGAGACAACTTGGGTGCCACCGTCGACACCAGCGTGTTGAACCACATGATCGAGACCGGTGCCGAATATATCATGGAATTGACTGACAAGACCAGAGCCGATGTCAAGGGTGGTACTTTAATTAACTACGATGGCCAAGTCCGCTTGTTGGAGATCGCACAGGTCCCTAAGGAACACGTCGAGGAGTTCAAGAGCATCAAGAAATTCAAGTACTTCAACACCAACAACTTGTGGATCAACTTGAAGGCTGTCAAGAGATTGGTAGAGTCCAACGCCATCGAGTCCGAGATCATTCCTAACTACAAGACCATTTCAAAGGGATCTTCTGACATCAACGTTTTGCAGTTGGAGACCGCCGTTGGTGCTGCCATTAGACACTTCGAGGGAGCCCATGGTGTGGTTGTCCCCAGATCCAGATTCTTGCCAGTCAAGACCTGCTCCGACTTACTTTTGGTCAAGTCCGACTTGTTTTTCCTCGAGCACGGTGCTTTGAAATTGGACCCCACCAGAGACGGTTTCCCCAACCCATTGATTAAATTGGGCTCGCATTTCAAGAAGGTCAA
>JAJMCO010000036.1:0-77625 GCA_030573015.1 Metschnikowia peoriensis | reverse complement strand
TTTTTTTTTTTGCTTCTTGAATGATATTCATAGTTCCTGAAGGAGTGACAGTTTTTTATTAAATCTATCGCTATCTACCTAGATTCACCAGATTTATCATTCAAATTGAAAATAAAATGGCGAAACAGGCGCAGGGTATTTTAAGCGGGAAAATTATGAATCATTGACCACAACACAATAACCACAACAGTCATGAGAAAAATATACAACTATGCGGGAATTACGCAAGTTGCATGCATGCCATTAGCCTTTCATATAAATTAATTATATTAAATCTTGATATTCCAAGCCTTTAAAGCAAATTAGGAATATCACGAAGTTAAAGAAAAAAAAAAAAACATGAAAGCTTTGCGATATCTACCTCAATTCCAACTCATCTATAGCTTTACCAAGCGTCCGTAGTGCATTTTGGTATCCAGTAATCCACTTGAAGTAGACTCGCTCTTTATTTCTTGTATACGGTATACAGCCTTTAGTAATTTGAAAACTATAATTACTTCTTCTCACGTGGCTTGTAGCACTGATAAGAATTTCATCACGCAAAAAATGTAACAATATTTAGCAGCTAGGCAACCCGAGTCTGCTTTATGAATAAGGATTAATTTGGAAAGTATTTTTAGAGATTCTTGAGACTGGTGATTTTGGGAAGATAAAGCTAAATCGAAGTATGTCTGGTCACTTCTTTTTGCTAGACAGATATGTACGATGTTTCCGTGACCAATTTGTTTTACTCTCGACCAATTCCGAGGGTGGACACGTGCGTGTGGAACACATGGGAAAAATTACTATTCTGCTATCTTCAACGTTTTCCTTTTTTGCCAAGTCCTGGCGAAAATAAAATTTGCATAAGAATGCCATAAAGTCCTGCTGATTGATTATATTATATGAATCTTCACGGCAGAGGGTTCAATTAAATCGACGAGTTATTCTCACTGACAGCAGCCTCTGCAATACTATGGTTGCAATTTCCAAACTAGTCAATAATGGCCTTCTTCTTGTGGGCTCCTCTATTTACAGGGATTTGGCCACGCCCGAACAATCATCAGTCGAATCATATAATTTGGTGAGGTTTTTAGGTGGTGCTGGTCCGTACGTGCAGCACCCAGGATATGGTATTCCCATTGACATACCAGAGAAATGTACTTTTGAACAAGTCCATTTATTGTCGAGACATGGCGAAAGATATCCCACAAAATCTTTGGGTAAAAATCTTGAGTCCATTGTTACCAAAGCGAAGTCATATGCCCAGCCATTTGTTGGCGACTTGGCATTTCTTAACGACTACACTTACTTTGTTCCTGATGCAAAGTATTATGAAAAGGAAACTTCACCATACAACTCGGAAGGTACTTTTTCTGGTACTACTGACGCCTTGAGACACGGTGCTTCTTTCAGAGCAAAATATAATACACTTTTCAATTCGTCCAAGGAGTCACTTAAGGTTTTTTCTTCAAATTCTAACAGGTGTCATGAGACGAGCAAGTATTTTGCCCGTGGTTTTATGGGTGATCAATACAATGAAGAGTCTGTAGATTTCTTCATCATCAGCGAGGGCAAAGAAATGGGTGCAAATTCCTTGACGCCTCGCAAAGCATGTTCAAATCTCAAATCAAATACTAACAGCACAGCCATTGCCCATTATGATATGTCATTCTTGAAATCTGCTAGAGATAGAATTTTGGAGGGAAATTCCAAGTTTAACTTGACAACAGGCGATGTGCAGAGTATGTTCCAATGGTGTGCTTATGAACTCAACGTGCGTGGTGCCTCTCCTGTTTGCAATCTTTTCACCAATGAAGAGTACATACATTATTCGTATTACGTCGACTTGATCTCCTACTACTCGAATTCATACGGCAACAACATGACTGCCACTGCCGCTGCACCATATTTAAACGCCACTTTACAATATTTGAAGGAAGAAAGCCCTGAAAACAAGATTATTTTGGCTTTCGCCCACGATACTGACCTTGAGATCTTTCACTCTGCTTTAGGTCTATTCGAGCCAGAAAATGACTTACCGACTGATCATGTTCCTTTTCCTAGCCCATATTCACATGTTCAAGTTTGTCCACAAGGCGCTCGAGTAGTAACCGAGAAATACAATTGTGGCGGAATCTCCTATGTCAGATACTTGGTCAATGACGCAGTCATTCCAATCAAATCTTGTCAAGAAGGACCAGGCTTCTCGTGTGAACTTTCAAAATATCAGTCTTATATTGAGCTGAGATTGTCTGGAAAAGATTACGCTTCGCAATGTGGTATTTCCTCTGGTGCCCCCGCCACTGTATCTTTCTTGTGGGACTACGCCACCGGAAACTATACTGCTCCTGACCTCGACTTGTGAATTGCTAAGAATCCCATTAGAGTGACGTATCCACATGTATTAAGTAAAAATAAATAACGTAATCCCTCATGCTTGTAGCGGTAATGTTCCAAGAGCTATGAAATGTGTAGACCTCAAAACTTCACATTCACATCTAAGCTTCAAGTTGTCGTTTAATTCGAATTTGAAAAGTCTCCGCTCACAATTCAATGTCAAAACTCTTTCTCCTTGGTCTATACAAATATTGGTCGAAGATTACCTGAGCGCGTATTTTTGATTTGGAGAAATTACACTTCCACGAAAATTTTGCGACTAGAAAAAAGGAAGATCAATTAGAGCTGAAAAATAGTTAATTTTGAAAAAGGTGACAGAAGAATAAAAAAATAAACCAATTTAAAAGTTATTCAATTTGTACTACTAAGAGTTTTATAATGTAAATTGTCCCTCTCTACTTCAAATTTCTAAAAATCAATTTTTAAGGGCAACTTTCTCTTTTATCAATATTTGCGCAATTAACAAGTATTTTTTACAGTTTTACAGCTTTGTTCCACATTGACTCGCAAGTAAAAAATACAACTTAAGTGGCTGTATAGTTTTCTTTAAAATTATACTCTCTTCGTCTTTAAAAATGTTCATTTTGCAGAAATATAATAGAGAAAATAAAATCAGTTCGAGAGTCTCCGCCAAAAATCGCTGAGACGACTAGCCGACCTACTAAATATGTACATTTATTGACTGGTCGGACAATTGAACAGCTCGGACTCTAGATCTGTTTATGTTGTTGTCAAGATTTTATGTTGATAGTCGACTAGATTCTTTAATACGTATAAAGAGAACGTACTTGCACTACTGCTATGAAGTTAGAAGTTGGATGTCAAGTATCGTTCTCAGTACTCTCACTAAGTCAGCCATTTCTCCTATTCTTCAACGATTGTATTTTAGCATGTAAGCCAGCCTTTACGTTTGCAATTTTTGAATGCTTTGCTGCTTCCTCAAACTCCTCTTCAGTAACAACCTTTTTCGTCAACAAATTGAAAGTGGTACCGAACGCAAGGGCCATAACTGTACAGGTCAAAATGATAACGTTGTAGGGCATAGAGAAATCAGGCGTTGGGAGCGTCAAGAGGAGACTTGTACTACGCAATTCATAGTGTGTCTTCCCCTCTTTATTTAAAACCTTGATAACTGCCGGCGCAATCGCAAACCCATGATTTGCATCTGGTGGGTACTCCGCGTAAAGCAAGAGGGACTTATCGAACTGGTACGTGAGTGTGATATCTTTGCCCGGAGGAATTTTAACCAAGAGCTCCAAATGGCCCGGCCTTTTTCTGTCGATGGCTGGGATGTAGAATTGAGAATCAATATTTCCCTCACCCTTAACTTTGAGCGTATGAAGGTAGACTCTCATAAACCAGGGCAAAGTCTCAAAATACACCGCCTCGACAAAGTTCGACGAAGAGGGGTTTCTCAAGTTCACTCTCATTCCACCTTTATCTTGAGAATAGCCGGTCAAAGACCGTGACACAATCAACGGGAGCTCGCCAGAGAAAGTGACCGCATTAGAGTTTTGAGTCATAAATTTGAGATTGTATTGGTCCGTACCTTTAAGTGTCTCCACAGATTTGGCATCATACTGTAAGATGCTTCCATCGTCTCTGGTTTCTTCCACTTTCACATCCCAGTTGTCGTGATCGATGTCGAGTACGATTTTACTCTCAGCTGAGGGGTTGTCGAGACCCACACCACGAATCAGTCGACCAAACAAGCTTTGAAGGTCGAAATCCAACTCAACTGGATCACCTAGAGGAAAACAAGTCCAAGCGTCAAATTTTTTCGAGTCTGTGGCACACCTCAACTTATCCGCTGCAGTAGGTTTGGGTATACCGCCTTCTTCCTTACGACGAAGCAGGCGGACGATATCAATCACTTGGTGGATACTTTGGTTGAGCCTTAGACGACACAGCAGGGTCTCACACTCGGTAACGAGGTCGATGCTCATGGAGTGCCATAAGGAGTCATACAATTTGTGGCCATCTAAAAGCGAGGATACACCAGCTTTGCCCCGCGTGGGAAGCATTTTGAGAAACGGAGTCAAGTTTTCAGTGCATACCGGTTCGTCGGGAAGAGCAGCACGCAAGAGAAACAAGCTATTATTTGGACTGGCGGCATTTCCTGAGGCGAGGTTCTGCACGTCGTGATGTGGGTATGTCGTGATGGTCTCGTCCACAAAATTCAACAGTGCACAGAAAAACCCTGACAAGGACTCAGCAAGTTTAAGCCAATTATGGTTGGCTTCGTGCAAGTCTGCAGCCTCAATGACTGCAGTAAGCTCAACGCCCGTGCCTCCGCTCAGAGACCCATTGCGAGGCAACTTCCCCCAGGATTCCGAATGCCACCAGCCTTGGGTAAACCGCAAATGTAATTGGCGAGTATTTGTGGCACGGAGCACGGGCTCCACAGATTTGGGGAACATCCCATAGTGTCTTGGAGTGTTATCAAGACTATCAATACTAGGATCTTCACCCAAGGGAGAGACATACTCTAGGGGGAAAGACGGCAGTTGTGAATCAAACTCAAATGAGGTCAAGAACTTATTACGAGGTAATGGCTTGATCGAAAGCGATTCCGAATAGGTGGGTGTGGAGGCCGCAAGGGACAAAAGCGCTAGAATCACAAAAGTAAACATGATACTGGCTCTGTCGGAAACCTTTTGCGTTAATTTTTTTTCTTTTTCTTTTTTTTTTTTTTTCAGTTCAACGCTCTCGTGGCTATTTTAGGCGACGTGAGATTCGCAAGTTCTGGGGTCAGGCTGCTGACTTAACGTGTCGCGCACCGAGTAGTGCCAGCCAAGCGCTTCTTTTGATTGCACGCCGAAAGTGTTTAAAAAGAAATAGGAAAATTAACGGTTTTCAAGAAAAAGAAAACTACGTGTTAGTAAAAGCAAATTTGTATTAAAAACTTTAAACGTTGCACATTTTCTAATGGTCAAACTTAAGACTTCACAGGACTGCAAGCCACACAATAGCAGCTCCTTGTTGGGAAGCTTTTTTTTGTAGTTTGGGGTCAATAAAAATATATATAATACACAAAATAAAAAAAAAGAATAAAGTTATCGATTCAAAAAAAATCTCACAAGAGAGACTTGCGTCATTTTTAAATAGGTGTATTTTTGCTTAATAGGAATTTAATCTCTTCTCACAGACTGATGCTATGAATGTGAACCGTGATCTCATGTTATGAAGACGCGCAAACCAAGCACGAAAACAAAAACACTGAAGTCTTTTCTCACTCATTTCTGCAATTCGCTTCCTGAAGTCTTTATTGATATACCCGAACACGAATAGTTAACTGAATATCTTTATTATTTTTTCTATTGTAATTATCCATTTTTAAAGGTTTCTCAATAAAGCCCACACCGAACCCATCCTTCTTCCGTACACAAGCTTTTGGCGTCAGGATAAACAAGACTCGTCTTTAAAAGCAAACTACACAATGGATGCCAGCATTCTAGAAAAAGAGAAGGAAAATATTCAGCCTCTAGTTTATGGGCGCTCAGCCCTGAAACTAGGAATGGCTTTGACCGAAGCTCGAGCCCCGAACATTTTATCCAAACAACGTGAAAAGTTTGAGGCAGATCTACTATGTGAAGAGCTAGATGACCCTCTTCAAGTGTATATTGATTACATTGGCTGGACTCATAATCACTATCCACAGGGAGCAAACTCCGAAAGTGGGTTGCTACATTTGCTCGAGCGATGCACTTCACGTTTTAGAGACACATCACTATATAAGAACGACCCCAGGTATATGAAAATTTGGCTTGAATACGCAGAATACTCTGACTCTCCCCGGGATATTTTTGTGTACTTAGCAAAAAAAAATATTGGTCAGGAACTCGCTTTATTCTACGAGCAGTTTGCGTCCTTCTTGGAGTCAAAACGTTTGATGGCAGAAGCTCGCGAAGTTTATGAAATTGGCATTGAAAGAAATGCATGGCCTCTCAAAAGACTTCAAAGATCATTCGACAGCTTCAATGACCGTAATGAAAATCCAGTGACGTCTAGTTCTACAGATACCCATTCTCTGATAATGGTGAAAAGGCCGTTAGCTTCTACAATTTGGAGCGATAGTGGCCAGTCCACAAAAAAACAGAAGCTTACAGTTCATCAAGATGAAAGTTCTGCAACTCTCAAAGAAACAGTCTTCTCCCAAGATCCATCTGTGCGCATCAACCCGAAGGGTTTAAATACAAAGGAGAACCGTCTTGCAGCCAAACCATGGATTGGGGAAGTGTTGAAACAAAACGACGGAACTACAGCGCACGAGAAGAAATTTGCCAAGTTTGAGGTCTTCCGCGATGAGTCGCAGGATAAGAAAGACGAGTTTGTGCTTCGAGAAGAAAATGGACAGATATTCACCATAGTGAGCCAGCAAGGAAAACCTAGAGAGAAAATTTGTGTCAACATGAAGCTTCTAAATCCTTCTAAAGATGAAGAGTTCTGCCTCGGAGAACTTTTAGCCAGATCACAAGCGGCCAAAAGGCTCGCCAGCAAAAATGTAGCACCTCACAACCCTACTAGACATAGAGAGGCTGAACAAACTTTCACGATACCATTAGGGGATGATGATACGGTGCAAAGACCAAAATCGCCCACGATTACGATGATGTCTAGAATGGCAACCAGCGAGGTCCTTGGAATGTTCAATGATGCTGCCCTTAATTTAAATCTGGACGATGAAGCAGCAAAAGATTTTGAAGACTCAACTAATTATGACGGGTTCCACACTGAAACTATACATGTTGGGTCTCAGGATGCTGTCGATCAACTCTCAGCGAACGCGGCCACCCCGCCCACCGACCATTATGAGACAGAAGGAGGCAGCTCGCCATTTTTAGAACGTCCTTAAATCTTCAAAGTAAATTTTCAGAACCTAATAGACTATAATTACAACGAGAATCGAAACGTATTTTTAACGCAGTGAATTTTTAGGCGGTTCAATGATCTCGGTAGCACTACAAAGCTGAAAGAATTGATAATGTCGCTTGGTCTTTCTATAAATGTCGCGTAAAATGAAGGATGGATGACCTGCATTGGGCGAACACGCGCATTAACTGTCCATACGATGTTCGCGCACCTAGAACTTGATGGAATAGATAAAATGTCTTTCCCGGTCCCGGACCTGTTTGATTCTAGTGATTGGTCTTTCACTGCGGCTTCACAAATTACATAAGCCTTTTTTATTTGGCGAAATATCAGGAGTAGTGGAGAGTTTTTTTCCCTGGAATTCTAGATTTTTTTCTTCTTTATTTTTTTTACAAAATCACAAGACTGACCATAGGAAAAGATCGACAAATGCATGAAAACTTACGTACAAACATGCCCACTGTATCGATTACCAGAAAGACTCCAGAAGCTATTCAAAGAAATACTCCATCTTTTCATACTAACGTGCTAATCGTTGGAGGTGCATATGCTGGTCTAGCGGCTTTAGTTGCATTAAAAAATCACCTCAGAGAAAGGAGAAAATTGCAAAAAGTTTCTGTTACTATCATAGAACCAAAGGCTGGCCTTCTAAATATCTTAGGAATACCACGAGCAATTGTTGATACTGAGTTTGCCAAAACACAATTTGTACCATTTGAGAGTTTAGAGGATATACATTTCGATCATGTTATATCGAATGATTCATTCGTCATTGATACTCTTGGAAAGGATGTCGAGCCAAACAATAATGATTTCATCGAAATTACATACGTGCAAGGCAGCGTTTTAGAGTTGAAGTCCAGGGTAGCCTCTTATCACTTGAACAATACTCCTACAGAGTTGGGAAATATTGAGTTCAATTATCTTGTTATTGCAGCGGGAAGGAACCGCCATTGGCCCACATCTCCGGTTGCGCACAATTATGATAAGTACATGAAAGAAATGGTGGAGTTTAAAAAGCAGATCGATGATTGCCAAAGGATAGGTGTTATTGGAGCCGGTGCAGTTGGCATAGAAATCGCAGGTGATATCAAAAATAAGTGCCCTACTAAAGAGGTTTTTTTGATACATCCGCACGAAAAATTTCCTCCCGAGCCCCTTCCCGAAAATTTTAAGGATCTCACTAGAAATTCGCTCGAGAGGGGAGGTGTTAAAGTCATGACTGGCTATAGAGTGGAGGCAGAGCTGAGTAATCATGAATTGAAGTTCACAAATGGAGAGACCCTAAAGACAGATTTCAATTATTGGTGTAACAAATTTCATAATAACACCGGTATCCTTTCTTCTGAGCTAGCTTCTTTCGTGTCTGAGAAAAACAACATCCACGTTAACAAGTTTTTGCAACTCACGCATCCCGAAACTCAAGAGCAACAGGCCCACATCTTTGCTGTTGGTGACCTTGTTGAGTTGCCAATAATCAAGTCTGCTGGCTGGGCACTCTACATGGGAAGACAGGTGGCTAATAATATACTCTCGCTAATATTTGAAGGTACTCTTGTTGAGCCTATGCCAGATCTTACCCAAATACCCAAAGGAATGGTTCTTGTGGCAGGTGACAACGAATTGGTGTCGTCTCTAGACGGGGTGTTGGAATTGAACAACAAATTGTATGTGGAAGAATATAAAGATTACTGCATTGGCAAGATTCGAGCGACACTCGGGGCCTAACAAAAAAATCTAGCAGGAGAATGAAATGAAATTGAGAAAATTATTGCTATATAAATACATTAGAATAGAATCGCTAGGTTGTGCAAGCGGTCGTATTGCTGCTCACCGGCTTTTGCACTAAGAATCGTAGCGGGAGCTGAGCAAAAAAGATTACGGCTCGTGGATGCGCATCTATGCTGGGGCTTCGTCATAGCACATGCGTATTTAGCAATTAATTAGATTTTGGTTATCGCGTTAAACTTGTAGTGAAAAGAAATGGGATTTTTATCGAAGTGCTCATCAACATCTCACCAATTCGGATCAGTTATGGACGGAGGAATTCAATTGTTAAATATACGCGAATTGCAGGAGGTATTGCGCCTGTCCATACAGGGCCAGACGCGGCTCCGCCGAGATCAAAAACCGCCCATGCATACAATCTTGGCAAAATCAAAGTGCACGGCAGAACTTGTTGACAAAACTAACAAAAGGTGAATTTCGCTGCCGGCCTTCAGCACCAAGATAAATAGCCAAATTAAGTTGTCTGAAAGGCCTATATTGGGAGGGAATTAAAAGTCTTTCACAAACTAAACCATAACACCGCGAGGGAAATTTACACCAGTTGCCTCGCCTTACTTGGCCATTTCCACAACTGCCCGATACACACATCTTTCTCTCTGATTCGCTGAAATTTATTTTTCTTATTTATTTTGAATTTTTTGCCCCAAGAAATTAAACGGAAAATAAGAAGAAAAAACAAAAAACAAAAATGGATCACACACATGACCTGTCTGCAGCTGAACCACAAACGGCGTCGACGCCCCAAACTCGGCGCAAAAGAGGTCTTTCGTTGAGATCACAGCTTCTTAATAAAGCTCTAGCTAGTCTGGTAAATCCATTTGCTGAGCCCAAAAATACACAGCCGCCGGTGCCTCTAGGAAATCTTGCGCCACGGATTGAAGAGTCTGAAAATGAGGATACTTTAAACCCGCCGACCATTATCGTTGAACATCCACACGATGTTAATAGAGAGGGCAGTCTGGAACATGACCAGAAACGCCCATCATTTAATGTTACCCATCTCAATGTATCGAGGTCCACCTCGCGGCTTTCCTCAAGTAGCTCGGCACACAGCAGTCTAGACGAAATTGACACACCTCGCTCAAGAAAATTTTCTGCACGTCGGCGTGCCCGGGCTTCATACGTCTCCTTCATATCAAGGATTAAAAGAAAGATCTTAGGCGAGTCTGATTTGGGCAGAACCGAGTCTGGAAGAGTGATACCCCTATGCATAGCCAAGGAAAAGGCTAACTATATATTCCACGACCAGTTTTACGATGCACACCGAGGCGGTTATATTGACGAACGCACCACCGAGATATACTGTCCCAACACAATCACTTCATCTCGCTACTCGCTCTACTCTTTCTTACCAAAACAACTCAAGGCTCAGTTTTCCAAGCTAGCCAATTGTTACTTTATGGTGGTTGCAATCATGCAAATGATCCCGTCATGGTCTACTACAGGAAAATTTACTACAATAATTCCTTTGTTGATTTTCATGTCGATTTCAATGGCCCGTGAGGCTCTAGATGATTGGAAACGACACGGCCAAGATAAAGAGGAAAACAGCAAAGTTACAACTGTCATAAAGGAAGATGCCGATTTGGCTCAGCTTGATACCCAACTGATCACGACTATCATGACAGAAACAATACCTGTGTCAAATCATGCCAATGTGGCTCCGCTTGTCTCGTCTATCGCAGACATTACAAACAACAATTTTCTGAACATGTCCTTGATGAGCAGATATAACATCAAACTGAATCCTACAAAATGGCAGGATGTTCAGGTAGGTGATATTTTGCTAATTAAGGAAGATGAATGGGTTCCCGCAGATGTTGTTCTTTTGGCCGTAGAGAGCGAAGGGACAGACGCGTATGTTGAAACAATGGCGCTTGATGGAGAGACCAACTTGAAAACGAGGTCTCCGCACCCAGAGCTTGCAAAGTACGCTTCAAAAGTTACTCAGCTCAAAAACTTATCATGTCTCGTCACCGTTGAGGATCCAAACCCTGATTTATATAACTTTGAGGGTCACTTTAGTCTCGATGGCCTGAATTATGCGCTAGGCCCTGAAAATGTCATTTACAGAGGAAGCATATTGAGAAATACGAGGTTTGTTTTGGGGTTGGTTGCATTTACTGGTGAAGAATCCAAGATCAGAATGAATAATGTACGCAATCCTCGCACAAAAGCCCCAAAACTTCAAGGGAATATCAACTACATCGTCTTATTCATGGTGATAGTCGTTGTTTCACTCTCAGCATTCTCATTGATGGCACAAAGGTTGTTTTTCAACCGTCATAAGAACACTATGTGGTATACATACCAAGAAGATGTCGGTATTGCAGCTACTTTTATGGGGTTTGTTATCATGTACAACACTCTTATTCCCCTTTCTCTTTACGTGACCATGGAGATTATTAAAGTTATGCAACTCTTATTTCTCCAATTTGACATTGATATGTATCACGTGGAAACAAACACACCAGCCGACGCCAAAACTGCAACTATCTTAGAGGAATTGGGTCAAGTTTCTTACATTTTTAGTGACAAGACTGGAACACTTACTGACAATAAAATGCTTTTCCGTAAGTTCAGTGTCTGTGGAACAAACTGGTTGCACGAGGTGGATTTAATTGCACAGGAGAAAAATCGCCCAAATACTGATGACTATCTATCTAAAATTTTGCAACGGTCACCAATTCATTCTCAAGAAAGTTCACCAAGAAATAGCACGACTTCGGTGGTCAGGGATAGCATGGAAATATCCTCTCTTGACGCTGAAGCAAAGTGGAAATCATCAGCACAACCTCTCAAAATCCAGGATGCATCCAACTCCTTGTTTCTTCTTAAGTATATCCAGCTGCATCCTCAAACGTTATTTGCCAGAAAGGTCACCTTTTTCTTGTTGAGTATTGCTCTTTGTCATACATGCCAGCCTCGGAAAGAAGAAAATTTCAGCTCAAGTAGAAATGTCTCTACATATACTCTTGACGATTTCGATCATGAAGAGCCCAGTGAAATTGATACAGATGCCTCAATTGTATATCAAGCAGCATCTCCGGATGAGCTCGCGCTCGTCAACGCTGCAAGAGAGCTAGGCTTCATCGTGCTTGATAAGCAGCAAAACCGCCTTCAAGTGAAGACTTATCCGAACGGATTTGGAAATGCACCTCAGTTTGATGAATATGAAATTTTGGACGTGATTGAGTTCACTTCGACAAGAAAGCGGATGTCAATCATCATAAGGTTTCCAGATTCGAGAATCGGGGTCTTTTGCAAAGGTGCGGACAATGTCATTCTAGAAAATTTGAGAAGCTCCGAGTTGGCTAAACAAAAAGCGCGGGAAATTGCTCTTTCTTCTAATGATCGAAAAGCATTGGAGGCTGAAGTAGTACTTCAGTCTAGACTCTCAAGTGACTTTGAGTCGCGAAAGTCCTTCAACTCCTTGAGAAGTAGCATCGACATTGCTCAAAGACTTGGCTCAATTGATGGTATTGTTCTCAAAGAAAACCAGGACTTAAATGATATTGCAACAAGAGCTCGCGAGAGTTTGCATTCGCACCAAGCGAAGCGTTACAGTTTAGAAAGTCCTACTGTGGGAAACAGTGATGATTATCTGTCTGTGATTCCGAATGATAAAATGTTGGTGAATGAAGAATACATTATAGAAAAAACATTGGAACACATTGAGAGTTTTTCAACAGACGGATTGAGAACTTTATTATACTCTTTCAAGTGGGTCACGAAGGCAGAATACGATGAGTGGGCCAGCGAATACCATGAAGCAAAGATAGCACTCCATGATAGGGCTTCAAAAGTCGACTTAGCTGGTTCTAAAATTGAGACCAACTTTCAATTATTAGGAGCTACCGCTATCGAAGATAAGCTACAAGAAGGTGTCAGTGATGCCATTGAAAAGTTGAGAAGAGCAGGAATCAAGATGTGGATGTTGACGGGCGACAAAAGGGAAACCGCTATCAATATTGGATATTCGTGCCGCCTTATTAAGGACTACTCGACAGTTATTGTTTTAACGATTGATGAGGGATTGGAAAACGTGGCTCAAAGGATAAAGACGGCTTGTGATGAAATAAAGGCCGAAAGAATCGCACACAGTGTAGTGGTTATTGATGGGGCAACATTAAGTGAAATCCAGAATGATTCAACAGTATTCTCTGTCTTCATTGAATTGTGTATTCAGGTTGACTCGGCCATTTGTTGTCGTGCTTCACCTTCTCAAAAAGCTGAAATGGTAGAGTCTGTTCGAAAATTGAGACCACGTGATGTCACACTTGCAATTGGTGATGGGGCTAATGATATTGCGATGATTCAAAGTGCTGATATTGGTGTCGGAATCACTGGAAAAGAAGGCTTACAAGCAGCCCGTTCTTCGGACTATGCCATTGCCCAATTTAGATTTTTGCTCAAATTGCTTCTCGTGAACGGAAGGTACAACTATATCCGGACTTCTAAATTTGTTTTGAGTACATTTTACAAAGAGTTAATGTTTTATTTAACTCAGTGCATTTATCAGAGATACACTATTTTCACAGGGTCATCATTATACGAGAGTTGGTCATTGTCCATGTTTAATACGCTTTTCACATCTTTAGCTGTTATTTGTATCGGGATGTTTGAAAAGGATTTGAAACCAGCGACACTTTTGGCTGTTCCAGAACTATACTCCACGGGTCGTCTATATCAGGCTTTCAACTTGAAAGTGTTTATATCTTGGATGGTCTTAGCTGCTTTGCAAAGTGTCGCGGTTTCGTTTTTGGCGTATGAATCATGGGGATTTAGTGCTCTCAAAGACAACTCATCTCTTCCTCTTGGAACCGCAATGTTTTGGGCAATAGTATTTGTTATTAACGCAAAGATTCAATTTTTGGAGACACATAACGTTCAATGGCTAGCATATGCATCATTCTTTATCTCAGTCTTAGGATACGGTCTTTGGAATGTTTTGATTATGTCTTTGCATCGAGGAAAAGAACAAGCAATCTTCTTTGTGGACTATGGCTTGCTTGAATTTGGTAGTGACTTCACATGGTGGGCTACTGTGTTGATGCTTTTCACTACATTACTTCTCCTCGATCTTCTTTTGAAGGTGGTGAAATTTATTTTTGCGCCCACTGATACGGAGGTCTTCCAGTTGTTCGAGAAAGACATCAACATGAGAAGAAGCTTCGAAGAAAATGCCCTAAATGAGTTACATCAAGGTTGGTTTTTTGCGAGGGATCCATCAACCACAAAGTCCAAAGTATTATCTCTTTTTCGAATTTTTGGGTGGCAACAAAAAAGCCAACTCTCCGAAGCTGTACAGGATGAAAATCTCGGATCGGCAGTTTATAGAAAAAGAGCAGGCACAAGGACATTAGACAGTGAGTTGCCCCCCAGTTCTGAAGGATTCGCATTGAAAGAGGGCGATTTTGAGATCCCACAAATGGGTGGATATGAGATTCTACCAAGTGGGACGAAAGTCAAATTGAAAAAGAATAGTGTTATTGGCAGAATAGGTAAAAGGTTTCGAAGAGAAGAGAATGAAGACGACGTGGATAGAATTATCGGCGAAAGGATGAGAACCCTTGAGCAAAATGATATCAATCACTAGCGTTCGAGTACTCACGTTTTACAGAATTTTCCAAAAAATTTTGTATTATAGATTATATATATTTAGCCTATGAGATTCAAAATAGATAATAAGTTTAAAAGTGAGTCTAGGAAAATGGCACTCATGGCCAGCACAACAGAAGCTTCTAGTTTTCGGCAAATTTAAAAGCAAAAGTAGCAAACGTGGATGCAACGATCAAAGCACAGATCATGTTTGGACCAAACTTGTCGGCATATTCGGTGACCTTCTTTTCCCGAATAGCCAAGGTTCGGCGAATGTACTTGTAAGTAGCATAAGCCATCGTGAACAAAGCAGAAATGAAAAAGCCAATCGAGGCGACCAATGAGCTCTTGCTTCCGTAATTGATGAGAGTCGTGGCAGTAGCACCAAGAATCATTCCGATCGATAACCAACTTAAGAATGTTCTTTCAGCAGCAAAATATACCTTTGGTTCGATTCTTACTGGAACACAGATAACCTTGCCTTTAGGTAATTTAGAACGGAAGGTTGTGTTCAAGTCGAAGTTTGTACCTGGCTTGATGGTGAAGGTACGGTCATCATTAAAGAAGTGAAGGAACTTGCCATACAATCTCACAAAAAAGTCAGACACTGGGGAGTCCGTCTTTCTCGAAGCAAAAGATGATGGCAACAACAAAGGTGATTGCTCGTCGAGATCCTCTTCTAAGGGGTTGATGTCATTCGAGAAATGCACACTAGAGTATCTTCTTCCAAAGTCATCTCCCAACAATTCTTCTTCATCGAGGTCATCACCAGAAGACGAAGACTTGATTCTGTTTTGCTGTCTGAGAATACCATAGTCTTGTTCAATCTTGGGTTTTCTAATATCGACGTCCATTTGAGGGTACCAAAAAGGCAACAAGTTGACTCTATCAGTCAACAAGGTGGCACCACCGTGAATGAACTTGGAGTATTTTGGCACAGCCTCCACGAGATGCGAGGTGACCAAGTCTCTTACCCAAGCTGGGGGCTCTTGGCCCATTTGAGTCTGCAACTTAACTTCCAAAACCGCATAAGGGAATCTACAAACATCCTTCTCAGGCAATTGGGAGAATGGGTAGTCAACACCAATGTCCATTCTTCTCCAGTTACCGTTTGTTCTGTCGTGGCCATCGAAATTGTCCTCTCTCACCATAGTCAATTCGGTATCCAAAGAGATTCTCACTCTAGCATCTCCCGGTAATTGGAAAGCGGTTCTATTGTAAAAAGATCTCATCACTGGTCTGAACTTGTGCTTGAGAACAGAGTATTGAACCTCCTTGGCCAAAGCTTCCAAGTTATCGATCTCCTTCAAAGACTTCTTGCCATCTTTTCTTGCCTTCTCAAAAGCTTGAGTGGCAGTGAATTCACCACGCAAGAATGAGTTAACCTTGTTTTCTTTCAAAGCAAATCTGGCCTTGACCGACTTTTCACCTGTCCAGTCCTCTCTGTGAGTCTTTCTCTCAACAAAAATTTGATCAGACTTCATTCCACCATACCATCTCAATCTGATTGCCTCTGCACCTTCATCTTTTCTCAATCTACCGTAGTACAAGTCCATATCCTTGTTGTCGAAATAAATAGATGTGATGGCAGCGTCTTCTTGGTCAAACTCCTTGTCTGCATTGAAAACTAAAACAGGTAAATGCTTCAAGATAATCAACTTCAACTCCGTGATGTTGTCAGGATGGACCCAGTACTTTGTGGTTTGTCTGACGAAATTTTGTTGAGAACCACCAGCAGAAGAGTCACCTTGCACAGGATTTCCTCTAGTTCTCACCAAGTCATACAACTTGGACAATTTCACAATTAATCTGTCGTAGTTGTCTTTGTAGAAAGGCTTGGCATTCAATCTCACTTGGAAGATTGGCTTCAAGGCAAACTTTGTCGTCTTGTCATGTTTCTTCAAAATTTTCTGGAAACCGGTGTAGTTCAATCTGGTGAATTTAGCCAAGTCATGAACATCGGCAATGATGTCAGACAACTCATCCTCCAACTCATCGAAGTCCAGCTCCAGGGGCTTGTTTGGCGAGTTCGGATTCTTCAAAGCATCCACAACCTCGTAAACATATTTTTCGGCATCCTTGATACGACGGTTGACTTCGGTGTTTTTCACTTTTGTGAAAGAGTAGACCTTGTCCAATTCCGTTTCCAAAGAAGCCAAGAAGTCCTCTTCAAGCTCGTTGGTCCATTCGTAGTCAGAGTCCTTCAAATTTTTCTTGATTTGATGCTTCAAGTCATCATATGCAATATAGTAAAAACTATAGTTCTTGATGAGTGCCTTCCTCAAGTGCTCGCCGAATTTCATAGTCGATAAAAATTTAGCGGCAAGAAGAATTGAGATTCTTTTCACTTCCCTTAAGTATTATGTTTTGCTGGTCTAGCAGAGGATCTTGTTGGGAAGTAATGTTCGAACGAGACCAAGCTTTAGTTTTGTAGGTAGCAGGGCTTAATTATTCCTGTCTTCAAACCACTTTAATTGATTAGCAGTGCCAGTTATCGCGGCGACCCCCCACGTGCCGTGGATGCCGCATAAAGCC
The DNA here is from genome assembly GCA_030573015.1 of Metschnikowia peoriensis. Classification (NCBI taxonomy): domain Eukaryota; kingdom Fungi; phylum Ascomycota; class Pichiomycetes; order Serinales; family Metschnikowiaceae; genus Metschnikowia; species Metschnikowia peoriensis. The sequence continues at coordinate 60,450 of JAJMCO010000036.1, read as the reverse complement.
CAACCGACGTCAAAGTGTCGACTTTTTGAGTCACACTTTTTTGACTCTCATATCAGTAAAAATTTGGGAGAAATTTAATCTTGGCTTAGTCACATTCACATAGTAGGTCGGACTAGTCAGCATGGTCCCCTTCGGGGAAATTCACCAAGCAGCAACAATAAATAAAAAAACCGAAAAATTACAGATTTTATATACACACCATACGGCTCCATGTAATATTTTACGAGTCAACATATTCCGTGCGCGAAATAAAACTGCATATAGATTGTTCATTCGTGAAAAAATAAAAAAGGTCGTACCCGGATTCGAACCGGGGTTGTTCGGATCAAAACCGAAAGTGATAACCACTACACTATACAACCAAATGGATGCCATCAAATATTGAAAAAAACATATATTGAGTCAAATCGACAAGTCCTGTATATAACTGGATTTGGCATTCTCAAAGATTAAAGAATTGGACTATTTGGCCCGCGAAACAACCATAACGCTATTCCTGTTCCCTGAGAATCTCATGCTATTGTTCAGGAGACAATTCTATGCTTCTCTGCGCCTAAGTGCCGACTTCTCTCATTTAATCATTGGTGGAGGTGTAGTGGGTGTTGCGGTTGCTAGCGAATTGCAACAGATCTCATCCAATAATGTAGCACTCTTGGAACAGCACTCAAAACTAGGAATGGAAACTACTAGCCGCAATTCTGAGGTTATTCATGCTGGACTTTACTACCCTACCAGCTCATTAAAAGCCAGGCTTTGTGTCCGCGGCAAAGAGTTGATCTATCAAAAACTCGACCCTCAAGTTGTGCCCTACAGGCAATGCGGAAAATGGATTGTTGCACAAAACGAGAGAGAAGGCGAATACCTAGAGAAGCTTCGACAAAATGCCATAGACTTATCTGTACCGACGGAGTTCGTGTCACCAAAGAAGGCGAAAGAAATTCACCCATTAATCCAGGCGAAATTTGGTGCACTTGATTCACCCACAACAGGTATTATATCATCCCATGACCTAACACAGTACTTTCAAGCCCAATTTGAAAATGATGCTGGAACCATAGCCATAAATACTCGTGTAGATGACTTGGAGTACCGCTCCCTGCACTATGACTATTTGGTGCATTGTACTGAAACGGTATCTGGCGAGTCTTTTTCTGTTTCATCACACAACATCATAAATTGCGCTGGCCTTTATGCCCCAAAAGTAGCAAATATGCTTCTACCGTCATCCAAAAACTTTCGCAGTGTGTTCGCCAAAGGAAACTACTATTCTTATGTTCCTGACTATCCCATTTCCACGAAAGAGATCACAACTCGGTTAATTTACCCATGTCCTCAGCCTAACGCGTCTGGATTGGGAACACACATGACATTTGATTTAGGGGGACAGATTCGCTTTGGCCCGGATCTAGAGTGGATGGATGAAGATATTGTCGATGCAGCCTCTTTGGATTACGATGTCACGGTGAGGAACCTCGAAGAAGCGCAGAAAGCCATCGCAAGCTATTATCCGGGAATCAAGTTGCATGAGATCCAGCCTTCATACTCTGGATTCCGACCAAAATTGCATTCTCAGGCCGACAGCATTAAACATTTCAGCGATTTTTATATTAAAGAGGAGGAGGGGTACCCTGGATTTGTCAACATGATTGGAATAGAGAGTCCGGGATTGACGTCGTCATTCGCTATAGCAGAGTATGTACGGGATATATACCACAAGTAAAGAAAAAGTTTGGCTACTTTCATGCAAGCCATGTTGGTTCGCCTCAAAATCTTCAAGCTGTTATTTTCATTCAGTAGAGTATAATGCGACGGTTGATATGATCGAGACTTTTTCTTATCTCACGCCATCTTTCTTCTCTTTTCGTCACTTCCGACGTTTTTCATGGGTAATTCTTGAGGTGGGGTGGCCAAAGGAGTCTCGGTGAAGTAATCGCTCATCAAGGCCAGGGTCAGATCGCATCTTCTTGAAGGGTCTAATTGTGTCATCGATATCATCAAGTCCAATGCTTTTTCAGTGGCGGCACTGAATCTGTTTCGGAGTTCTTGTCGAGAAGGAAGTGGATAAACTCGTAAAGCGTTGTACAAAGGTAGATTAGAAACGTTTGGCCAAACCTGTTCGGTAGGTGTACCCAAAGCCTGGAAAGTAACTTCGAGTTGATCTAGGTCATCTTTTCCCGGAAGATATGGAGTTCTAAGCATGAGCTCGGCAAAAATAATACCCACGGCCCATATATCAACTGCACCAGTATAATGTTTGGCACCGAAAAGTAATTCTGGGGCACGGTACCAGCGTGTCACCACTTTTGGGGTAAAGTCTTCGTTAGCATTTCCGAAAGCACGCGCTAAACCAAAATCTGCAATTTTGAGCTGCCCGTCTGGCGCCAAAAGCAAATTGTTTGGTTTCAAGTCTCTATGAAGAATAAAATTTCTGTGACAATGGTGTAAGCCTCGAAGCGTCATAAGAAGCCACGACTTGATATCCGAGGACTTGAATACAATATCCTGGTCCTTTATAAGAACTTCCAAATCGCAGGGCAAAAACTCAAGAACAAGATTAAGATTATTATCTTGAGACATAAAAACATCGATCAACTCGATCACATTTGGGTGTCGAAGCTCTTTTAAGTATTTGACCTCACGAATGGCAGACATGTCTAGGCCATCTTTGAAAAGACCGGTTTTGATTTCTTTCGTGGCAATCCTGCGGTTGCTCTTCACCTGCTTTCCGACATAGACCACAGCATATGTACCTTCTCCAACTTTTTTATCTTTTGTGTATGTTTGCACTGTTGTTGCTGGCATTATAGTTAGTTGTGTGATTTATAGTGACTGTGGAGATGAAGTGCGGCCTGAGGGAGTTTTGAAGTGCGTGACAATTTCTCGATACGAAATAAACTCTTTCATTTTCCAAATCAACGTAAAAAAAAATTATATAAAAGAAAAATAACAAAAGGATTCATTTAAATTGTCAAAGATGATGCTTATAAGTAAGTGACTGTTTTAAGCGACTGTTTTAAGCGACTGTTTCTCGGGCATTGTCTGATATTTATCGCTCTTATGGCAAAAAGCCACTAAATGGGGAATCCCTAAGCCTACGTTTAATTGTATAAGTTGTTTGTGTTAACTTATATGTATATTATTTTTGTTTATGCAATTATTATGCACCAGTGCACTCCCACTGGGCAAAGACATACCAACTGTTGCCACTATCTCCGATGACTAGACCTCTGTACAATCCTTTCTCCTGACAGTGAAGTTTCAGTTGGTGTATTCCATTCGGCTTATGTGGCTCGTCCTTAATAAGCTTCGTGTATTTGCCCGAAGGACTCTCGATAACTAGTTTGAAATCCTGGTTCATTATCCCTGAGCCACTATTCAAACCCAATGAAGGATGTACATCAACTTCGAAACTGTAAGTATTGTTAAAGCTGATTGTACTAAGCTGTGGGTGCTTGATATAGAGGTCATTATTTTGACTCCTGATTGTAGGGTACCGAGGGACAAATGCTGTAGCCTTACTCTTTCCACTATGATACAACGGGATAACACATGCCAACTCGTGGATGTTATCAAAATGTGTTTGAAGTCCCTTTTGACCCGCAAAGATTTGAAGTACACCGATACTTTCGGATTCGGGTAAAACGGCTTTGATTTTAGCCACTCTCTGTGGTCCCTTCCAATATATTTGACACAAAGTATAGTCGTTAGAAGTTTTACGCGAGGTCTTTATCAATGTGAATAGTTCAACATCCACCGGAATATTGATGTCTGTCTCGAAACATTCGAAGTCATTCATGCGCGTCAATGAATTGTTGAAATTGACAAATCCGAGGTTGTTTTTTTTGAAGCTCGAGTACATCCGGGGCAAATGGAATGCGATGTTGAGATCTATCGGTGGACAGACATGCTGCAACTCGATTACAGAAGGAATATGAGTTGAAACCATATCGATGGGCGAGGTTAGAAAGTAGAATTCATTAAATCCCTCGATGTTACTAATGGAACCATTTTGGAAACACATGAGATCAATTAATCTGAAAGCCCCATTGCCCCTTTCGTCTGTTTGCATCATAATTGAAAGCCAGCAATGGTTGACCAGGAATTGATCTGAATGATAAAACTCATTTGGTTTTTTCCAAAATCCAAAGACTACCTCGGAGGGGATGCGTAAAGCCTCAAGGAGCTTCTTAAACAAGTAGTTAATTTGGAAAATAGTAGCTTCACCTTTCGCCATGACCTCGTGTACTTTAGGTTTCGTCTGCAGTATTTTACCAGTTTCTTCGACAATTCGAAATTTGCACAAATGCAACAAGATAGCCCTAACTTGACTGGGACGATGAGACCCGAATTTCACGCTAATGTCTGTAATTAGATCATTTAAGTCATAGTTAAGGTCGTATCTTTCCAGAAAACTGGCTACTTTCCGATTATTCACTTCAATCTTAGAGACCTCGATATCATCAGGGCCGAATGTTTCGCTGACATTGACTTCTGTGACATATTCCAATGGTTTAACAATGAAATTTGGTTCTGATCTGGCTACCCTCCGAGTACGGGCTTGTTTATCCAGCAGATTGAGAGTGTTCATTCTGTTAAGATCAAATTTCACTGCTTGCCAATCGTCGGGCTCCTGAAGAAGTCTTTGCTCCATCAAGTTTTGCTCTGGCTTTTTCTTCATCAACATCTTGAAGATATTTTGCTTTGGTTTCTTCGATTTGAACACCGAGCTCATAAGGTCCTCATGGTCTTCAAGTGATAATTTGGACAAATCTTCCTCAGTGTCTACATCTGCTTGTCCATTAAGAGCTTCCCTCTCAAATTTGTGGCGACAGAATGAGCCGGCACTGGTTGCACTAAGCTCGGACAAATTGAGAACATCGCTTTGCAAAGACTTGATGGAGTGTTTCAATTCCTCGGAGTAGTGGGCTTGGCTGCGTAATCTATCATCGACAGTTGCCCCAGATGCTCTGAAGTCATCAGCATCGAATGGAATGCGTGCATGCTTTGGAGGAGGGGGAGGCGGAGCATCCTCGGAATCTGCCTCATCGGAATATTCTAATTTATGAGCCAAGTCTTCTCTTGACCTGTAATCACGTTTCGACAGCAAGATGTCTTCGCTCATGTAACCCTCATCACCCAGACTGTGGTGCTTCGTTTTAATGTGCGATTTCTCCAACTCTTTCAAATGTTGTAATTGCATCTCCAACTCCTGTTTTTTCTGAGCAATAGTTTGGTAGAACTCATCCTGATGCGGCGGGGCAATGCCCGAAGCCTGTAATCCAGTTATGGGATTCACATAATGAGACTTAGTATCGGGAAATCGCATTTTGACGGGAGAGCTATCTGCCGAGATCATCTGGCTGAGTCTTTTTGTTTCCACTAGATTATCGGTAGTGTGTGCTTTTGTGAGACCCAGGCTCAACACATGTTGTGAATAGAATTGGGTAGGTTTTCTTTTGGACCTTGTCTTATGCTGGAAAGAGGAGTCATGTTCATCGTAAGATGCGTCAAACTCATCCAAGGCTGGTGTCAGTTTGGACTTTGCCTGGCCACGATAGACATACGCAGGGCCTGAGCTTTTTGCTGGTGTGATTGACTTGCCCATGCGATATTCTGCTTCACGGGGATCCGCCTTACTAGGGGTTGTAGGAAGGGAGACCATCCCGACATGCTTTGGCGGAGAAACCATATATCTATTTCCTGGTGAAGATGCGTGTTTATCCGGAGTAGTGATCGCATACCTATCTGGAGGTGATGTAATGTAATTTCCCATCGGAGATGTTACATACTTTTCTTGAGCAGCGGGGGACAACGGCATCAGTTTTGTAGGTGTATGTTGTGCTGTTACTGGCGTAGGAATAACCTCGACAAAATCTCTGGGAAAGATTCCCTCGGCACCATTCCTCAATAAGCTGCCCTGCCACCACAGTTCATCCACAATGTGAAAGATTTTGACCAGCTCATTCTCCAAGAATCCTAGGTCACCTTCCTGTTCGCCGGTCCACGAGACCTTCGTTTTGGCCAAGAATGGTAACGGTGGAACGGTCATGCTATCGAGTTTATGACGGCAAATGGAATGCAAATGAATATGATAATATAAAAAGAATAATAATAATAAAAAAAGGAGATGATGCAAAGAGAGACTCAATGGGCACTAAAGAGTAATTTAAGTTTAGCCCTGCGCAACTACAAGCTGAGAACGAGTGATCTGATATCGCAGGCTTGCATTCCAAAGTCTGCGCAGAACCCTTTGGTGACGTACCTCGAGGTTGTAAAAACAGGAATAACCAAAAAAATTTCCCGATTTGGTGTAATGATAAATAAAAACCAGCACGCGCCTACTCTAATTAAGGTCACGTGACTAATGTGAAACAAGGTATAATTGTTCTATTTTTGTGAGATGGAACAGCTTAATATAACTGTGATGTTTTATTACAGGATTTTCAAGAAACGAAAATTGATTTAAAAAAGCAAACGGATATTTTGTCGAAAAAGAGTCTATTTTTGGATTGTTTGCGATGGTCTGGAACTGGTCCGCAATGCTCGCGAAGGAGGTCCATTTTGACTTCAGTTCGCGATTAGGTAGGTATTATTGAGTTTCTATGAACAATCTCAAATTAGGGCTCAGTTAGAGACTTAAGTTGAGGTTGAGGCATTTGTTATGAAAAGCCTTTGAAAAAAAAAACTCTTTATTTTCTTTATTTTAATCATTCTCCTTACTGCTGACGAACACCACTGACGATGTCGTCAACTCTCAACAAGAGACACGCACTCTCAATGGCGGTCTTGATCGACTGTTGCTTAATCACCTCTGGCTCCCAGATGCCGTAGTCATTCATGTCCACGACCTTGCCCAAATCACCGTCAACACCAAAAGTGTGCTCTCCTTGAGCATGCTTAGCTCTCAATTGTGACAAAATACGAATGGGCTTGCCACCGCAATTTTGAATCAATGTTCTTGGAATGACTTCGAAAGCGTCCGCAACAGCTTGATAAGGCCATTGCGCGACACCCTCAATACTCTTTGCTTTTTCAGAAAGCTTTACACTGACGGCCATCTCGGTGGCACCACCTCCAGGACTCAACGAAGGCTCGAACATGACATTTCTGGTTACAGCCATGGCATCTTGCAAGTTACGCTCGATCTCGTTCAAGATGTCCTTGGAGGCACCTCTTAACAAAATGGTACAGGCGGTTGGGTCTCTGCATTCAACAAGGTAAGTGAAGTATTCATCACCAATGAGCTCAACCTTAAAAAGGCCACACTTCGTACCGACGTCAGATTCCTTCAAATCTTCTATACGGTTGACAATGGTGGCACCGGTGGCACGAGCAATTCTGTTATTGTCAGACTTCTTTACTCTTCTCAAGGCAGTAACGCCACCCTTCAACAAGTAGTGCTGAGCTAAGTCAGAGACACCCTTTTCGGTAATGACCAAGTCAGGTTTGAACTCCAAAAGCTGCTCACAGATCAAACGAACCTGTTCTTCCTCGATCTGCAAAATTCTGTTCCAGTCTTCTTCCTTAGTGATCTCGATATTGGTTTGGGATTCACCCTTTTTGTACTCCAAGGGACAATCTAACAAGATGACACGGGGGTTCTCAATGTGTCTTTTCATTTTTGGGTGGGTAACGTCCTTGTTCAACAAAATTCCGTCCAAAACTTCGGAATCGGTGACCTCGCCACCAGGGATCTTCTCCACACGTGCATATCTCTTGATATCAATTTCCTTCTGGCCACCATTGTCAACAGTAACCGTCTTAACGGCTTTTAACGCCAACTCGCACATTTTTTGAGACCACTTATTGATGTACTTAGTTCCGATGGATGCCTTGATCAACTTAATCATAGCCTCCTCGTTGTCAATATCGATAGCCACAGATACGGAGTGGATGATTTCCAATGCATCTGCTAAAGCTTGCTTCAAGGCCTGGATGATGACAACTGGATGCAAGTTTTTCTCGATGTAGGGAAACGCCTGTGCCAAGATCTCACCCGCCAAAATAATCACGGTGGTGGTTCCGTCACCAACTTCTTCATCCTGTGTCCTACTTAGTTCAATCATCGATTTGGCAGCTGGATGAGAAACGTCGATTTCCCTCAAAATAGCGTGTCCGTCGTTGGTCAACGTGATGCCGCCCATGGGGTCCAACAACATCTTAAGCATGGCCTTGGGGCCTAAACACGTGCGGATAATGTCGGCCACGGCCTTTGCCGCGGTGATGTTGGCTACTTGAGCCTGGCGCCCACTTTGCCTTTCAGTATTAGCATTTATGTACACGACTGGAGCTTGCATTCTGGTGGTGTCTGGGGCAAGAAAAAACTATGGTAAGCAGGCAAATAGATCTAGTGATTCTGGTTCTTGGTAGAAACACTACACTTTTTTTTTTCGGTGGCCGCGACGTGCGACTTTGGGGCACTCTGAGAGTCTAAGCCTGGTGCGCCAGAGACGAAGCTTCTTCAGTGTCATGATCGGCTTTGGCCTAGGTAAGAAACATATATTAATTACATTTTAAAGACTATTCTTTGGTAAAGTCTTTTGGCCTTTTTGGGGTTCAAATCGAAGTAGTAAAATTCGTATATTAACTAATTTATTTCACGAGAATTGATTAATGTCAAATCTTCGAGAAAACAGCGTTTTGACAAAAAATGGTAAGTTTTGCAAGCGAAGTCTGAAGGAACGCGTACTTTAAGAAAAATGACAAAGCAGAGAAGTCATAATGAAATATTGATAAAAATTTCGCCTTTTAATCCAGGCATTATATCAGACTGTTTAAACGATTCTATTTTAATTTTTTCCTTCTTTCCACTTTCTTTTCTTGTCGCTTTGTATGAACAGTACTGAAAAAGTTGCTTTATTAAGCGTTTCGCGGCCTTAAGCGTGGCACGCTTCATTCCACCGATCGCGACTGATTTTGAGCCAAACTGACCGCCATACTGAGCGAAATACTTTTGGTGGGATTTCAACTATACTCAATGAATTACATCAACTCCAATTATATCTCCTTAGAGGATCTCGATGACTTGGATGCAAGAATCGCCAACTTGACTGATGAGAGAAGTATTGTTTCGCAGCAAATAATGGCCAAGTCCTCTGGTGATTATACGGAACCCGAGCCCGAGATACCACCGCAAGTCATTAAACTAGCGCAAGAAATATCTACTCTTTCCAGCACATCTTCCGTTACTTCAATAGAAAATCTTATTTCAAATAATGGTGATTTGGCTGTGCTCAAAAGGCTTCGTTCGCTAATTGAGTCTAAGCAATCTATGTTGACGCAATGCACGGTTCTCGAAACAGGTGTTGCGATTGAACATCAAATATCCCAACTTTCGGAGAGCTCGGATGTACAAGAATTCGAGGACATTGTCGATAAATTGCAAAAAATAGATGATCAAGATATTCTTGGCGATTCTTTACGGATACAATTGAGAAAGGCCATTGAAGCAAAACGTCATTCTCTCTCAGAGTCGCTATCCCTTGTTCTATCAGAAATCAAATGGCTTTCGCCGAAGGAAAAGGTAACAATCGGAACCGATAAATTCAAACAAATATCCAGCTCGTTTGCCGCACTTATCAGACTTCAAGCTACAGATGCTTTACCTCAATACCCTAGTGTCTGGTGGGGCCTTGAAACACTTCTTCGCCCATTTTTCGTAAGGTTTAATTTCCATTTTCGCGATCAAGCAGAAACGAACAAATTATCTAAACCAGAGTGGGCCTTGAACTATGTGGAAGAGTTTTTGAAAGAAAGCCTATCAACCGTTGAGTTTATTGTTGGAGACACTTTCTTTCAATATGGAAGAATAGGGGTATATGAGATAATCTCTACTGTGCTTTTACCCGTACGCGAGAAATTAAAACGTCTGTTAGAAATTATCAACCAGAATATTCTGCTGAGCCTGGATGATGAAAAGGCAACCGATCAATTTGGAAGACTTTTATCACACTTAATATTCGAGACTACATCGTTCGACCAAAGGCTCAGAATCACCTATAAATACAATCCTTTCGTCGAGAGCTTTGAAGCAAGTCCCGAGAAGAAGTGGATGGGGCTTACGGGTGATATCTTGGTGTCAAGCGATAGCGAAAATCTTTCGGTTAATAATTGGTTAAGCCTTGAGCTCCGCTTGGCAAAGAAGCGATTTGAAACGGAAATTATCACACCGAAGAATGCGCTTCAAATTGACTACGAATTTGCCGCAAGCTCCGAATATCCTGAAAGTATTGTCAAGCCCACATACTCCGCATATGGTCTTGCAAAATTGTTCGATAATCTTACCTCGCATTTCAAAACGATTAATATCGTCAAGTATCAGTTGAAATTCGTGTCACAAATCCAGCTTGTCTTTTTGGATCAGTATTTGGAACAACTTCAAAAGCAATTCCGGCAGTTTAACGATTCTCTTGGGCTGAAGCTCATTTCCAGTTTCATAACGACTAACACAAAAAATGACGCAAGCTCTACTACTCAAAGTGTTGTTACTAATGGCTTAACCGGCCTTGAGATGTTGACCGGAATTTATTGTCTGGCCAAATTTATGATTGAGAAGATGGGAGAATGGGAAGAAAATTTGACCTATATCCAGCTTTGGAACTATTGCCAAAGTTCATCTAATGCTAAGGGTGATTCCATATTCGATTCAGCAATCAGTGAGTACAAATCTCTTCTATCAAAAGTGACAAACAAATACGAGGACTTCTTCAGGAAAGAAGTTCGCGGCGCGTTGAGAGAGTACGTGAACACCAGCACTTGGAATATTGAAGATTCGCACTTCAAACCACAGGTATCTTCATCTCTTTCTGGCTTCACGAGTACAGTACCAGCATATGCGTCCTATTTGAAAAGATCTCTCCCAGAGATTGACTACTATATGATATCCAGCAAGATATTAGATTCATACGCGCATGTTTTACTCGAATACGTCATTACAAATAACCAATTTAACGACCTTGGTCTCCTGCAGCTTCAAACTGACATCGACTACTTGCAAAACATCTTAAAGGAGCACTTGTTATTAGATCAACTGCATCGGTTCTCTAATGCCGAAAATAAGACATACAAGAAAGTAACTCAATCTATTGAGATGATGACCCGTTTTGACGCTTCAGGTGCCAAACTATTGAAGAAGCAGTTTCAGAGTGGACAGTCAGTTCGCAATCAATTTGAAAGTAAATTGGACTGCTTAAGTGATGGTGAGTGTCTTGATTTGCTATTTAGAATTATATAATGCATTTGGTCTTCGTTGGTTTTGAAAATTGTGTGATAAGTAATTTTATGTTTTTCTTTGCTAAGAATGCCCCTGGAATGATTGGGAATCCTCAGCAAAAAAATTGAAATTAATGATTATGATTCTTTTTTAGGTTTGGTTTTCAAAAATAACCAATTCTAAAAAGCCCCGCGATTGTCGACTATAAGTTCACCATCGTATCCTTGAGTTTAACACTCAGCACTGTTCGCACTAACGCGTCTCGCAGCGTGATTAGACATTCTGAACAAAACATACTTCACGTACCTCTTTATCTAGGTAAAGAATACATAGAGGGGAAACCAAAAGAAAAACTCAAGAAACCAAAACAATCACTCACCATAACACTCTTTGCTTGCATTCTAGAAGAGAATAATTTTTGTTTGAAGAATGTCCCTTACTAGAAAAAGAGTATGTATGATAATCTAGACGTATTGACGTAAAGTACCACACAAGGAGGGAAAAAGAAACAAAAACTAACATTGTCAGCAATTATTAGAAGTGCAGAGTCTACCTAAGAGACAAGTTCATAAGTATGAGCCTGTTGCTAAACTTTTCAACGTGAAGCCTGACCAGCCTCATTTGCTTATACCAAAAATTCCTCGAGGTATCCTTGTGGGTCGGAGTAGCACGTGTGACATCAAGATATCTGGTGGTGACGTGTCGTCAAAACATTGCCAGTTCACTCTCTCAAATACAGGCGGTAAGGAATATTTGCTTTTGACCGATACAAGCACAAACGGAACGTCTGTTAATGGCGAAGTTTTAGGAAAAGGCATTAGTGCTCTTCTTCGCAGCGGAGACAAGATTTCTTTCGCCAAAAGTAATACCTATATATTCCGATACGTCGTGGACGAGCTGGGAACAAAAAAGAAGTCATTCTTTGACGATTATATTTTACAGAATCAATTGGGAACAGGTCATTATGCCGTGGTGAAAGAGGCACGTGATCGCACCACTGGCGACATAGTTGCTGTAAAGATTTTTCATCCCAATAAAACAAAATCAAATGGTGATGGTAATGATGGCGAAGAGGCTAAGTTGCGCCAAGAAATGAATCTTTTGTTGTCCACCAGCCATCCCAATATTGTGCGTTTTATCTCACACTACGTGGAACCGATTAATGAATTCTCGTCCACCACCTATTTAGTCTTGGAAAAGGTTAATAGCGGCGAGCTTTTTCAGCGTATCATCAACAAGCTGAAGCTCAGACAGGAAGAAACTAAAGCCATTTATAAACAGCTTTTGTCTGGTTTGCACTACTTGCATGAGAAAAATATCATTCATCGCGATATAAAGCCCGAAAATATCCTTCTCGATATCACCCCAAGGACAGCTTCCAACCCAAAACAAACAGGCCCTTGGGATGAGAACGAATACGATGTGCGCGTTAAGATAGCTGACTTTGGTCTTGCTAAATTCATTGGAGAACTTAAGTTTACAAATACGCTTTGCGGGACTCCTGCTTATGTAGCACCCGAGGTTCTCAACAACAACCGAAACTATACTACGAAGGTGGATATTTGGCTGGCGGGTGTATTATTATATGTCTGTTTATGTGGATTTCCTCCTTTTAGCGATGAGTTGGGCCCACCCAGCATGCGCGAGCAGATTCTTCAAGGCAAATTTGCGTTTTATTCTCCATATTGGGATGACATTAAAGACAGCGCCTTGGACTTAATTAGCAATTTGCTTCTTGTTGATCCGCTGCAGAGGTATGATATTACACAATCTTGCCAACATTTTTGGTTTAGCGAAGCTGACGATGAATCAAGCCAAGAGCTTTCCTCCTCTTTAAGTGTTGAGACTTTCCAGAGACAGCCTTCGATAATGGAGCCAGTTTCGCTCAAGCAAAGATTTACTTCGGAGTTGAACTTCGAGGGATCATCTCGATAGACATAAAATTTTGTCTATTGCAAAGATTTGATTGCATTTGCTCTCGTTGAAAAGAAAGTGTTCAACAACACTTGATTGCTTGTAGCTAAATCGCGGAATGACTCAGGAACCTTATCTAAACCCTTGGCTAGGATTCTATCCAATTTTTCTTTGAGTCCATTCAAATTAGAGATGATTTTAACTGCCTTAGCGCGGTTTCCCGCTATGATATGCGCATCAAACTGACCTATCAAACATGAGATATCATTGTTGGCTTCAACACCCAACTTGAACCACTCCAAAGCTTTAGATACATTATTAAAGACATTAAGTTCCATGAAGCCCAATGAAGGTAAACTCTCTTGAAGCCCTTTAGAAGCACTTATCTCAAGATGGTATCGTGAAAGGATGGGGTCAGTGATAGAATACAACTGTCCTAAGTAGTAGTGTGCCTTAACAATGTGTGTGTCAAGCTGGCCAAAACGTATTGCCTTTTCAAAACATAATTTTGCTTCGCTTAAATTCGGGCGTGGCTTTTTGTAGTGATAAAAATAGACACCAAGATTTGAATAGACATGGCTTGCCAAAATAGTGTTGTCCTCTAAATCCAAAAACTGCTGCCAGTACTGTGCCGCCTGGTCATGATAAGATTTGGAAAATGCAAAATCACCCGCGAGCTTGAAAACCAACGGTTGTTTTTTATCCGTAAGTTGTTGTATGAGACTGTTAGCATAATCGTAATCTTCCTTTGATGTATCTTTTGAGGCCACCGCTTCAAATGCCAACATTGCGATTGCATCACTATTGCCTAACTCCGCAGCCTGCTCCACTAATTCGTTCTCTAAGTCCACTAGATTTTTATTTACCGAGTTTGTGATACTACGCAAGTCATGCAAAATCGAGCGGAGGTTCATAAGATCGCTATGCTTTGTGTATGCTGGTAATATAATTTCATGTGGGGTATCCAAATTCATGTAAACTGTGTTTAATATAGGCATCGCCTTCTTATAGGCTAATCTTGAATCATTATCAAAAAGGAGCCGGTTGATTGTTTTCTTTTTCGGTAGAATCGAGAGAAGGGATGGTCTTGCAACTGTCAGTTGGAATCTTATAGCCGTTCGACTTAACATGGCGTGTTAGTAGAGAAACGGAAAAGAGAAGAGAACAGTGAACGCAGATCAGCGAACAGATTCGAAAGCGGCATCACGTGACACAAGACACGCGAGCCAACCTTTACAGACGTGGTATTTTTTTCCTTAAAAATGTATTCTGAAATGCCTTTACGTTTATTCTAATTCTCTATCAAATATAATTGTGACCCTTTGAGATAGGCGAAGAGAACTTCTTCATTAATTATCTCTTATTAGCGTGAAATTGTGCTAAAAAATAACGCAACCTTCGATTTCAAGCATCACCATTATAATCAATGAACTGATCCTCATGCGCAGCTTGTGTTGACGTCCCCGGTGTTGGTGTATTGTTTGTCAAGGCAGGACTGTCTATGAGTAGATCATGCGCCTGAAATTCGTTTCCGGGGAGTTGCACACCAAAGCCATAGTCCTGATGATGCGTGGCTCCATCGTCGTAAACATGACTCTGTTGCTCTAGGTTCGATGCATATTGAGGCGCAGCAAACGTCAGAGAAGAGTTTTCTTGAGCAATTGGTATTTTATTGCTATTATTGTTCTTCTTGTTATCATGCGTATCATGATTGTTGTTGACAAAGGAAGGAACATTGGTCGAAGGACTATTGATGAGGTTGTCATGATCACGAATCGATTGGTGTGTTGAAATTTGGTGCGCACCAGGAGTCTGGACGGCATTAAAAAAATCCGGAGTTTCGGTGAAAATGTCTGTGTACTCACTTTCTGTTTTTTTCGAAGACTGATCTAGATTTTCCAGGTCTTTGGCGTTGAGGGAGGTCAGATATTTTGTCTCCAAGTTTACACTCGAATGATGGCTGATAGCAGGGCTCTCAGAACGGTTTTCAAAGTCCCCAAGAGGTGAAATACCCTTCATGGCAAAGTCATGTTCTTCTCGTGGAGTATTTTGCCACTCAGAATCATGCTTGATGTGGAAATCATTTGCTTCATGATTACCTTGATCCATCTCGAAGGCATTTTTGCTCTCGACCGGTTGGTCAGGATTGAAGTCATTGATGTTTGAGGCATCTAAAGAACCTTCTCCTGGACCCAGAACACTATGTCCAAATTGGGAAAGAGAATCAGAGCCATAACCGGAAGTATGATTCTGATTTTGCGTTTTGACAAATTCATGTAGAAATTCAAGAGAAGCTTTTGAACCGACAAGAACATGTGGAGTCGACGTGCCTCCTGGGGCATAAAAAGCAGAGCTAACTTGTTGGGCTTCCGAGAAATCGTCACAAATAGACCATTGATTCAAATTCGCATTGATTCCGCTGAAAAAATACACCGAGAATTTTGGCGTATGTGAGAGTTTGAGCCTCAACTCACTATTTTCCTTACTTATGTTATTCTCCAAAAGCGAGCTCGAAACAATAGCCGAAATTGGGTAAAATATTCTGAACAAGATTTTGGAGTTGTTGGAAATAGCGGCGAAGAAGTAGTTGATCTCATTATTTTTCTTCGATAGAATGACCATCAAATCCACGGTGTTCATGAACTGATCAAGCGTAAATGGCGATAAGTTTATGAGTGACGTCTTCAACGCTTGGTGGTCATGTTGACCACTTTTGATTCTCTGCCACGATCCCACTGAAAGTGAGGAGCAGTCAATAAAGCAATATTTATCATTTAATTCATTGGAGGTGGCGTGTTGGTCGAGAGCATTAAGTGACATATTTGTCAACAGATTCGAGCGGGAGGAGGCACCACTAGCAATACCTCTAGGGGAGACAGCCGAGCCACCAAGAGGCTTAACCGGTTTTCCCATACGTTCAAACTTTCTAAGCTTGGCTCTGCGATTCTGAAACCAGATCCGAACGGCCTTTTCCGTCATGCCAGTCCTGTCACTAATATCTTTTCTTTGATCAGGGTTTGGGTTTTGATTAACCTCAAATTCTCGTAGAAGGTAGTCGAGTACCTCTCCTGAGGCACGCGACCGTTTCAGATTCGTATCGTCGGACATATTGCTTATATGTTGAACAACTTTTTTTTTTTACTGTAATGGCTTACCGCTCGTTGTTGTCGGTGAAGAGTACTAAATAAACTGCCTTCTCTTTGAATATTTGGATTGAATGCAAGACGGGTCAAGAACAGCCAGCCTCAGATGTCAAGTGGTAGAAGTTGCTATTCGTAATTCCCTTGTGCTTCTAAAATTTCGGGATTTGGAGGTTTGTTGATGGTCAAGCCTTGGGTTCTATGATTGTTAGCTTCCTCGGAGAACGTGCTGCATGGTTCCGTGGTCGTGCGCGTGACGGGAAAATGCGGGACATGCGGGCTTTGTATTGTTACCGGTGGAAAAGATTTCGGACATAGATGTCTACTAAAAGCCAATGGAAAAAAAAAAAAAGAATTAAATAACAGAACAAATAACTATCACAGTGCCGTAGTATTAAAACATCTTGTTCTATGTTAGTATATGCAGAAAGGGGGTTGGAATGATTGGTCGTGATCGGACGAACGAAGAAGAAGCGGCATTTTGTAACTAGTTGACCCACGTTGAGCTCGCCGCATGCACAATATTCGTATCACCTCACCTTATGCACCACCCGACGCATCAAACAAGGCATTTTTCCCAGGAGTGCGCTGGACAGGCTCGCCAATTCCTTCTGTGGCCCGCCCTAAACCGCCGAAGTTGCGCTCAGAATTTTACGAGTATTAACACTTTTTCGGAATTGCCGAAATTATAATTTTAGTTTTCAATACCTGCCAGTAATTCCTCTTCTCCCTAATTTTTTAGTTCATCACAAGAGTAAATCGTCTGGATTTGTGTCTTCAAAAGCGGCGAAGCATTGTTTAATTTCCCGCCACGTGCGTGCTGCAGGATCCCACGATCTGTAATCCCTGACCAAGTCCTTCAAGAGTTTCACGCTCTTAATATGCTTTGTTTGGAGCAAATCATTGATTAGTCCCCGAACATGCCAGGGCAAGTGATACAAATTGCGCTCGATATCACCCAAGTTGTTAGTTGTTTGATTCGACGTAGCAATTTTGCGCAATTTGAGGCTTGTGGTTTCTAGTGCAAACTTTACTCCAATGTCATATGCGTCAGGGCATTTGAATATATCACCATGTGATGCACAAGTTGCCAAAGGTCCTTGTGATAGCTCCAGTAAGTCTCTAAGAAGTTGAGAATGATCGGCATACCCAACATTTTCCATGGTGAGAATAATAGAAATGAGCCGTATAATAAATTTGGGCACTTCCGTAGAATCGTCAATATAGAGACACTTGAAAAGATTGGGGTGACTCATTTGGTGGGAAACAGACGAGAATACTGGAATGAACTGGTCATCAACAGAGCCCACGAAGGCCAACTTTGCATTAGTCTGGCAAAGCTCATTTATACTTGCCGCCAACTTTTTGCTCAAGTCTGAAGCACTTCTTTGCAATTCAAACAACTCTTTGATGATCTCATATTCACTGTAGCCATAAGCTCTCCTAATAACCTTTGCATCCAACCCTGTAACCGGCCCATGAAATGCTCCAGACATACTAAGTAATCCAATTTTTTTGTGCAGCAACTCAAATTCAGTCAATTTGAGCATTTCATTTAAGATATTAATGGCAGCAGGACTGGCACTTGAATTTGAAACCACAAAAACAAAGTCAGAACTGTTAATATCGGCGGTCCAGTTTTTGAGTAAACAAAGCGACTTTTCTGTACGGGATTCAATAGTACCAATCCCGTCTAGCGAGATTGATTGAATTTGCAAATCACTTATTCCTCCCTTGACTGCCCATCTCTGCACAGCAGAGACTGCGTTTTCAGCGATCAAAGCAGCACTTCCAGTGCTCTGTGATATGACAGATCTGACGAACTTGGTTGGCAAAAAACTGTGTACAGATATTACAAGGGCTCTTTTAGAAACTTGTTTTCTTTTTCTTTCAACAGATGAATTGGTAGACTTGTATATGTGTCTTTCCGAGCTCAGCTCTTTGAGTAGTATGGTTTCTCCCCATAATCTAAGCTTTGTGGGCAAAGTAATAACCCTTAGGTTTGATTCGAGAGTAGGCAAGATTGGATCAAGAATTTCAGATTCATGCGGCGTATCGGAGCTCGGACGCTCGACATTCAATTCCTTAATGCCATTGACATCATGGATAGAATTATTTGATAAATAACTGGGTGCCAGAATACCATTTTTGAGAGATTTGGATGAGCTGCTGGCAGGCAAGTTTTGCGAGCCAGAATCTTGGGTTTGCGAATTTGGAATCTTCAGAGCCTCAGCCTTTATTTGTTCATTTTCAAGAGTGGCCGGTTGTAATATTCCGCTTTGCTCATCTTGCTGCGACTCCGAAGGCTTATTCGATCTTTGATCGGAAATCACTTTTTCAAGGTATTGATGAGGCATTACAGGTTGTCTTTTTTCATTGAATTTGACTGGTGATGTTTCGGTACTTGTGGCATGGACCGATAAATACACTTCGTTTGATCCATGAACCTTCGAGACAGCGTAATGACACGAATCTTTGCTTGTTTCCACCAATAGTTTCGCCTCTCGGAACGCTTCAAGGTCTCGCTTGTCTTCAGTATCACTCTCCGAATCTTCTTGTTGAGGATTCAGAAAAAAGGGCCAGGAAAACCAGGCGCTTTGTTGCTTGTTCAAAACACCATTATCTGTAACATCTGAATTAGGAACACCAACATCTCGATTTTTTGCTTGTCGAGCCCCATCATCACCTATAGGTTTACTTATGCTTGAAATGGCCAGTCCAGAAAAAGGTTTTGTAGACGATCCAACAAGTGCCGTCCACCAACTAACGGATTCTTCACTAGGTTGTTGGAGATCATTCTGTGCGGAATTGGAATCAATTGTTTCTCGTAGGTCGGGGGCCAGACCAGCTGGCCAAGACCAAAAATATGATGATTTAGCGTACAGTTGAGACGGAGTTTCTGAGTTACGACCAGTTTCCCCTTGCTTGACATTGGAGGGTGGTTTGGAAGGTTCAATATTGGGACTCCCAGATAAGGGCCACCATGCACCCAAAAGCAGGCCAGACATTGATTTGATAAAATTTCTTTAACACAAAACGGAATAGTCTATTATTTCAGGCCTTTGCTTCTGGTAAGATTTGTTCTCTTGTTTTTTCTTCTTTTGTGTCCTATGCTGGAATGTTTAATAATGATTGATTTATGCGAGGGAAGTGTTAGCTGCGATAAATGATCAACCGCAACACCCACGACTTTGAAATTCGATTCGAATACTGAGATTTGAAATCAAATAACAGAATGTTTAGCTGATGTAAAAGAAAAAATACAATACAATTCGGAAGTGAAAAAAGATAGTGCAACAATGATGATATATATTCACTTTTAATCGCGGGGCTCTTAGTACAACTCTTTTAATTGCTTATCGGTTCTCGCTTTTGAAAATTGTATGCGGTACGCCGTTGCGGGAGGCAAAAACGAAAACATCAACCAGACAAAAGTGCGCTCTGTTTGGGGCTAAGCGTCAGTCACTTTTCGAAATGCTGTGCCAAAAAAACACATCTGGATCTGGCGCGCAATCAGACTCCAGTAGCTGAGAAACGGCGCCATAATTGGGGCCAAAAGCGATAGGGAAGGCTAAGCTACAAAAAGAGCACTTGTTGGCCTATTCACCTTCAGTGCGCTCCAAATAACGGAAAAAAAAAGCTCGCTCGATTACAGGATCTTGTTGTACCATTTCATGCAGTTGTTAAGCAAAACCATTTTATTATAGACTCGCCGGATACAAAAGATAAACTAGTAATGGCGGATCCGTGGAATGAGATTGTTAAGAGACTTGCTGATCGAGATAAAGTCGAAAAACGCGACTCCGAATATTACCAAGCTTTCTCTCAGCTTTCGAAACTCGTATCACTCTCCGGGAATTCAAGCACAGATAGACTTGTCAAGGAAAATGCACATCTTTGGGGTGAAAATGAGTCTCTTATCGCTAGACTTAATCGGCAGACGCTACGCTTAGAAACAGCAGAAATACAGACAAAGGAACTTTCGAAGACCATCAAAACACAGGAGGCATTTGCGATGAAGTTACAAAAGAAGATTGACCTTTTGACACAGCAATTGGCAGAGAAAAATAGACTGTTTGAAGTTATTAACGACGAACATTTGATATCACAAATACAGCAAAATGTTTTGAAGGATAGAGTCAATGAGTTGGAGCGCAAGTTGGCTGAACGATAGTTGGCTTGATAAGTCAATTTCAAAGTTTAAAAATGATTTACGTAACTTTCACCGGCTACTTAACATTTAACATGAATCAATATGGTATACTCCTTCAAGAGATAAGACTATAAGGTCATCATGAAGAAGTTTTGCTTGAGACCGGAGACTTGCCCTGATCATTCTTCCGCCAGTTTTATCGTCAAGGGTTCTTTTGTTTTTACGACAGGGCACACCGATTGACTTGAGTCCTGTTTTCATTAATAGTTCATTTAGAATCACCACGGGGGAAGAAAACAAAGAAAAAAAAAAAGAAGTAATTGCTAAGCGTTTCGGGGAAAGTTTATGTACGTCGAGAAATACGCTAGATCAAATTAACAGAAAACTTTTAAGGATAAATAAAAAATGTAGTCTGATCCAATGAAAGTAATCAATTCTTTTGACAAAGAATGATTAGATCACCTCTGCGGCGTGCATCCCAATGAAAATAACTATTGAAAAGCCTTTTGCACTCTTGGTATTCGGGGAATTCACCAAGAACTACCTCTTCCATGGACTCGAAAATCACGAGATGCGATGGGCGATTATATGGCAAGTTCTGCAAAAAAGATACGGGGTCATCAAAAAACCGATCCAGCTGATCACGGTAGGCCTTCACATTCGCATTAGTTCCAGTCTCCAAATGAAGAGGCGGCTCACAAGTTAAGAACCAAGACTCATTCACTAACTCTGGTCTATGTAACATACTGTGCCATGGAGTAGAGTGACATGGGGTCAAAAAGCCGATGGATTTTACCGCAGGATCATCCCTCAAGATCTCAATGACTTTAATTTCGCCCACTTCGTTTATTCTGGTGAAGAAATAGGCCACTAAGATATGGAGCATTATGACGAGGAAAGTCAGCACTTTAACGTACCTGAGTGTTCTTCTGCGATGGAATGCTTTCGAACACAACACAAGTATAACAGGATAAATGGGCTGGAGAAACCGAAATTCCTTATGTTCAATTACGGAGAAAGCACTTACAAAGACAATGCAGAGTCCAACTAGCGGATTCAACGGATTATCGAAAAAAGCGAGAATGAAAGCAGGTAAAAACCCCATAAGCATGAGGGGTAAGCCCTGAAACAAATAAAAGTGCCATGGGGCAGATCCATAAAATATCAGGAGATTTCTCACCACATTAAATTCCAAGAAATTGTATGTGGGGAACGTCCAACGGCCATAGAAAAGTCGGTCAGCAAGAAATGTCATAGAAAGTGTAATAGCCAATACTACACTGACTGAAATGAAAAGCGAAGCGAGTCTGGACGCTCTATTATAATTTCTTGCCAACAACAACACCGCAAGATAACCCCATAAAATTGCATTTGTGGGTCGAACAATACAGCTGAGGAAACCATAGAAGCAGGCAATCAATAGAGGCATAAGTTTATAGTGATTCCAAGGCCAATATGAAAGTCCTGCCGCAGTAAGCATCATTTCCAAATTATTCAGAAATGAACGGGTGGAAACATACCAGTTCCAGCTGCTTAGAAGCGACATTAATAGCGCAACTCGGGCCACATCAGGACTTTGCCAATATTTGTGGGCAAATTTGTAGACGCAAAGATCACCAATAGTAGCGATTACTGCACCTGTAACTTTTGGACCAAGTATGATGGCCCAAGACTCAGAGGTAACAAAGTTAAAGACTTTATACGCACCAGCGTATAAGAGTGGGTGGAGCGAAGATCTGAGGGCCTCGTGCCATTCCCAGGTTATATATCCATATCCATACACAAGATTATGAGCTGGTTCTAGTGCCTGGAAATACTCGTCGGGTTGAAAAAACGTTTGAATTGAGAACGCATTAAGGATTCTAAAAACGAACACACAGACGATCGCTATTAAAGACATAATGAAGAATTGATGAGGTATACAATAATCGAGAATGTTTTCAGGAGGATGTTGTGTATATTAGTGGTTCAGAAAAATTCAGCTTGTCTTTCAGCCATCTCTTGGCATTTGGGGAAATTTAAGTAGAGTGGGGTTGATGTGCTTGGTTTGAGATTTTGCAAAGTGCGGAGTGCTGGACCAAAGCGAACCGGACTACGTAGAGCATATCCGCAACTGGTTGACAAATTCTTTTTTTCTTCCATTATTCTTTTTTCTCTTGACAAATTGAATTCCATTATCTTTTCTCTTTCTTTCTTCTCTTTTTTTTTTTTTTTTTTCTTTTTTTTTTTTTCTTGGGGCCCAAATTTTTTATACATACCTCTGATCAATGGAAGGTTATTCGAGAGCGTGATCAAATATGGGGAGGTGATGCAAATTTATGTGCGCCACCCCGCGTTCTATTCAGTATTTCAACCAGCCATCATTCAATCTCGTCTGTAGTTCGTCAGGCTGATCTAAAATCATCATAATTGACCCAAACAATATTCTCGGACAAAAGGGCCACCAGGCGCCTTTAAAGTACTCTAATATATTGAGTGAGAGTTGCTCCTTGCTTCAAAAAAGTCATTGGGAATTAGCTCGTAACAAACTAGAGCAGGCCAAGACAGATGCTCTCCATGCATGCAACTTAATCAACAAATTATTATCTAGCCCGGATAAATCTTTGCATGAATACATAAGTCTGCTCGCCCATTATTCACTTGCTTACTACAAGGGAATTTTAGAGAAAGGTGCTGGTTCCTTGCTGGCTCAGGACAAGTTTTGCTGGCTCACTTCTGCTTCTGCCACTGGTGGATACTGGTTTCCAGTCATTTCTCTAGGAAAGCACTCTCTGATTGATATTGCTCCACTTGAGACTTCTGACGAAGGCATTCAGTTACCTGATTTTGGCCCCGAAAACCCTATTCGGTTTCGCAGTATAGAGACCTTATTGCTCGATTCTTTCAGCAAATTGTCTCTTGACCCGTCCAGCATTGGAAAGAAAACTCTTGAGGAATCTATCCATTATGATTCTGACCTGATTCAAGATCTTTATCAAGATGTACTCTCGGATTGCTCGTTTGTGCTGTCGCTTTTATCTATCTCAGACATTGGTTTGACTTCAAAGGTCCGGGACTTAATTTCCATTTTTGACAACGGAACGGCAAAAGTTCGTCTATTGGTAGACGGATGCTGGCGAGAGACTGCTATAACAACTAAGCTACCATCCTTTGACTCCACCGAAAATCGATTTCTTTACGTGCATTCTGCAACAAGAAACGCATTGCTCTGGCCTGCTTTAATAGAAAAAGCATACGTCACGCACTTTGATGGTCACTATTGTTTCGGTGGCTCAAACATGGCTAACGATACATTCATACTCACTGGGTGGTTGCCAGAAATTCGCCTCCTCAGTCAAATTAGCCAAGATACCTTGGCAGAGTTTTGGAACATCAGAAGATCAGGTAATCTTATGATTGGTCTCGGAACAGGTACCGTTTCGTCATCTTTGGAAGAGAATCTTGGTATTATTAGCAACCATGACTACCTATTGGGCGATTACGACTCAGCTCATGGATCATATACATTAATAAATCCATGGTCATCTAAAGAAGAGGGTAACAAAAAAGGTCAAAGAGTACTCAATTTTGATAATCTGCTCCTCCGCCAATTCAAGTTTCTATATCTCAACTGGAAGCCTTTTCATAAGCATGAAGTCAAATTGTTTTTCGTGACTTCTGTTTCCCAGTGGCCTGACAGCTTTTTTGGCGATAAGCCTCAGTTTCACATTAGCAACGGAACACGAGAGTATCAGGATGTATATATCCTCGTTGAGAAGTTTAAAGAAAGCAAGTCTGATTTCAGTGTTTCCATATGGAAGAATACCAAGAACATTATATACACAAGTGACCAGTTTGATTGTGTGGCCGGGGGGAAATTCGTTAACTCAAAACATTATTTGATCAGATTGGAATTAGAACCACTCGCCGATTACGTTTTAGCTGTTGTTAGTAGAGATCAAAAACCAAGCAAATTTGCAATCACAATCCATCATGATGCACAAGATGTTTTGATCACTAGAGCAAGAAGTTCATTTGCCTTTACACTTCCAGTTATAAATGGAGCCTGGGGTCAAAACTCATCAGGTGGTAATTGGTCTCATGAGACATTTATCAAAAACCCTCAATATGATTTTGAAATTGAGAAAGAAACACGATTCATGGTCGTCTTAGCAAGTGAAAAGAAAAATATTGACGTTAATGTGCATTTGTTGCATTGCAGTGCCGATGAAAAGAATAAAATGATACGTAAGTTTGATCAAGCCGGGCTTGTGTTTAATGAAAAGTACCTGAGTCAGCTTTTTTATAGACTGACTGAAAAGCTCGAGCCGGGAAATTACAAGATAGTGGTCTCAACATATAATCGTGGGGAGTCAAGTGATTTTAAATTGCTTATAGCGCATGACGGGGATGGAGCCCTATCAATTTCACCAACCACACGGGCCTTGGGGACATTCATTAAAGATACTTCATTTGAGTGGCGTACATCCAATAGGCGAAAGTTGGAAATTTTGACCCTGCACAGCAAAACGGAAATTACTTTACATTTAAGACTGGGGGAAAGTGATATTCAGACGATGAATAATTATCGGCCTGCAATCAGGGCTTCTGTTTTTGATGCCGTAATAAGAAGAGCGGTGGTTATAAACAGCAGGTGGGATGATAGTGTGTATGGGGTCTTTATAGACTGCTGTTTACCGGAACTGAACCGTTCCTATATTTTGTTGGTAGAGCGCTTTGAGACAGGGGAAGGTGTTTGTCGAGTCTCTACCGGAAGCAGCCACCGCATCGGCATAAAAGAATATCCTGACGAATGATGGTCGGCTATGATTGCATTACCTTTTAATTTCTCATCAGTATTCCTTCAAAGAAGTTTCAACTAGAGCTACTGGATGTAGCGGTAAATTTAATTTACTGTAGTGCATTTTTTTTCGCAACCTCTCGAACTCTAACTCATTAAAATTGAGCTTCCAGAATTGACGCTATTTTTCGGCGTAGACGCGCACGTGACCTTGATTCTCACCACGTAGCATATAACTAACGTGTCCGAGGTAATAAACAATTCCAAGCAATACATTTTCCCCAAGAATGAAGTGTTGGACGCCATTTTTCGTGTTTTCGCTTTTGTGGGCTTCTGTGCTTGCAGCATACTCCAATGAAGAATTACACGATATTCTCGTGGCGAAGGGAAAGAGTGGTACTATTCATGTTTCTGACGAAAACTACAAAAAGATACTCTATGGCAAGAGAGACTACCACCTCGTTCTCTTCTTGACTGCCAACACTCCACAGGTCAATTGTTTGTTATGTCACGAGTTTGCTCCATTCTATGATATTGTTGCCAACTCGTTTGCCCGTACCTATCCAGACGGAATTGCCGAGGACGGAAAAAATGTCTACTTTTTGGTGTCTGAGCTTGGCGACTCAAGAAACTTCTTTAAGGCATTAAAATTGGACTCGATTCCTAAGGTTTATCATTACCCTCCAA
The DNA here is from genome assembly GCA_030573015.1 of Metschnikowia peoriensis. Lineage (NCBI taxonomy): Eukaryota > Fungi > Ascomycota > Pichiomycetes > Serinales > Metschnikowiaceae > Metschnikowia > Metschnikowia peoriensis. The sequence continues at coordinate 34,564 of JAJMCO010000036.1, read as the reverse complement.
CTGCACCCAACGCTAAGAAAGCATCGTTGCCCACTGACTTCGACATGTACGAGTTTTTCCAAGGAGACCATGTTGAATTATTCTCCAACTGGATCACCTCAATCAGTGGAAACTCCATTGACATTTATATTCCACCAGACTACAGCAGAATTGCCTTGAATGCAATTTTCACGTTCCTCGTTGTATTGACCGTTAAAAAGTTTCACTCCCAGGCCATCGCTGTGCTCAAATCGCCATTCATTTGGGGAATTATGTCAATCATTTTTATCTTGTTGTTTCTTGCTGGTCACATGTTCAATCAAATGAGAAACACGCCCTTTGTGAGGGAGACTGGTCAAAATATTGAGTATATTGCACCTGGTCCACAAATGCAGTATGGGTTAGAGACACAGGTTGTATCCACTTTATATGGACTTTTAGGCTTGTCCTTCACTATCTTGGCAGTTAGAGTCTCAAAGATCTCCAATCCTAAAGTGCAGTTTTTTGCCTCTGTGATTGTTACCGTGGGGTTGTATGTATTATACGGTATTTTCTTGAACATCTTCAGTTTCAAATATGGCGGGTACCCATACAAGTTTTTTGATTACCTTGGATTTGACTAAATACCGAACAGGACCACAAAATGCTACAGAAATAACGCAACTAAATAGTATTATTTTGTTGAAAGATGACAAGAAACAAAAAAAATAAAAATATATCTCTAGACCCATATTCATTGTAAACCATTGATGCAATTGCGTACATCATTATAATTCCGTTTCCTGGGCTTACTGTCTTAATTTGAAACATGCCTCTATAAGCTTCTTGTGATACATTGACTATGATTCAACAGAATTAACTCGTGCTTCAACTTTCTTAACTGCGGCAGCACAGTCTTGAAGCTTTTTGCGAAGAGTCCGAACGCGTGCTAAGGTGCCTGTCAAATCGATTTGCGAGGAGTCCAAATTTTTTAGAAGTGTAGCAAGCCGAGTTTCTATAAGATGTAAACGTGTCAAAAGTATTCTTTGAGATTCATTTAACAGCAGAAAACTTTCGTGTAAATTGTCCAAAGACCCTGATAGAAGAAAGTGTGCTGCAAGCTCCACGGGGTGTAAATCCACATTCTCGTCGGCCATCTTAAGCTTATTTTATCGCTTTCAATATCACGTAGCAATTTTTTGCCACAAAGTACATGTGAATAAGCTTTTATTTTTTTTCTAAGAAAGATTCGAATTCCGATCGTCTAGCAGGTGTATTTTGTTGTTTTTGTTTTGACACTCGCGAGGCTCACTTGAAATGAATTCTAGCTCGCGCACCGGGGTTAATTAGATCGGCCTATGAGATTAAATGGGCCACATTGCCCTTAGAAATGGGGTAAAGAGTCTACCGAAAAAACGAAAGATAGGAATCGAGTAACTGAGGATTTTAATTACTATAAAATTCCTCAAGTAAATTCGCCTCTTGATCCGGGTGGTTGTAATTATTTACAGTCGAAGCACATTTGCCTCGTCTTTCGCTTGCTGTGTGTGTTCAGTATTCTTCGAAGAATGAAAAGTGAAATCAATACAAGCCAGTCCGACCTATTGATATCACTGCCAATAAAACACACACAAAAAAATAAGATGTATTTTAAATTTGTTGACTCGAAGTAGTCCAGGTTTTATGCTGCGGATCGAAAGGGTTTTTGAGAATTTCGCAGCAGCAAGCACTCGATAGGTTAAATACCCCAAGTATTGCTGAAAATAAAGGTTTGCAATCAAGACCCTCCTTGTGAACACGAAGAAAACAGAACAAAGAAAAGCAAAGCCGAAACCCTTATTTGATTTCATTATTTAACATTTTATGGTTGCACTGCTATTATACACACCGCTTAATTCTTGGTGAATACTCGCTTTTTAGCCTCAAATGCTGGCGTCACTAGTACATAAGTCTCTCCATCATGTCAGCATAGGACAGACAATTCGTCTAGAAATAGAGTACTCGCCATGCACTTCTTCAGAGGCTTACCTTGTGCTGCCTCCTGCTGATTTGTATCTTCGAGTTAGAAATACTGAACCCATTGCTATGCGTGCTGCTTATGTTGCAGGCCCCTTTTCTCTATACGTGGATTGCCGCCCCGGTGATTATTCTGTTTCCAAGAAATGTTTCATTACAGCAGATCAGCCTGTATTTGAGCCGCAGTTACAAGCGGGCCAAACATTTTATGCTGAACTCTCGTGTCATACTTATAAGCCGACATACAAATGGACTGTGGATGTGAGCTCACAAATGCTTTTCAGTCTCTCGCAAGAGATTAACTTTGAGGTTTGTATTTCGACGGAGAAGGATATTAAAGAAGGTCTTACTCCAAGCACAAACCCAAATTTGACCGTGGGTATTCACGATACCTTAGATTTATGGAATTTACCTCTCCCGGATCAGTCGAGGCCCATACACTTAGTAATACTCACGCATGGGCTACACTCCAATGTGTCTGCTGACATGTTGTTTTTGAAAGAGATGATAGATAGCTCACTGGAGAATGTCGTTGTTAAAGGATTTTTTGGAAATGTTTGCAAAACTGAGAGAGGAATAAAATATTTGGGAAGCAGAATGGCCGAATATGTGGTTGATCTACTCAAAAATCAAACTTTAAAAAACACCGTCAAAATTTCCTTTGTTGGACATTCTTTGGGCGGTCTTGTGCAAACATTTGCTATTGCTTACCTTGAGATCAATTACCCCTGGTTCTTCCAGCGACTTCAGCCGGTTAACTTCATAACCTTGGCTTCCCCCATGCTTGGAGTTGTCCATGAAAACCCTGCATATGTCAAAATTGCTCTTCTGGCGGGTGTAGCTGGGAGAACTGGCCATGACTTGGGACTTCAGTTCACAGAAACAGATGGAAAACCTCTTTTACTCTTACTTCCTTCTGGACCAACTCACAAAATTCTCAAGCGATTCATTCGCCGAACTGCTTATGCAAATGCCTTTAATGATGGTATTGTACCCTTGAGAACCTCTGCTTTATTGTATCTCGATTATAAAGGGTTATCCACTATTCTAGGCTCCGCCAGTTTTGACACGCTCGAACCATCCTCGACATCAGATCTGAACAAGCCACCAATGCAATCAACGAAAATTCCACGAGACTTGCCGGAAAAAAATCAACACGCTTCCCTCCTGCCGTTTCTGGCGGTACTATCCTATTTCATGCCCCAAAAACAAAAACGGCCTGAAGAAGATGACAACGCAACAGCAAACACCAAAGAGCACAGAATTGAAGATTCTTTGAATATGCTACCAAAACCCTCGGTTTTAGAGAGTGCCACTTCCATTTTTCTACCACCTTTACCTCCCATGAAGTACATTACGGATCCAAGCTCAAGGGAGCAGGTGATTTTGCACGATAAAATCTATACAGAGAATGATATTCCTCCCCTTCGACAAGCCTCTTCTCCACAACTTCAGCAAAAAAGAGATCGCGATGGTAAGCCTATAAATGGCATGGTACGTCCACAAGCCGGCAACGGGGCAACCGGTGGAATGATGCAAAAGATCTCGACGAAAAGTGAGGAAATCAAACAGTTGTTACTCGGTACGATGACTGAGCATTACGAAGAAGAAATTGCTAGAGAATATCACAAGCAAATGCTGTGGCGAAAGGTTCTTGTCAACCTCAAGCCAGACGCACATAATAATATTGTTGTTAGACGGCGATTTCCCAATGCCTTCGGTTGGCCAATTATCGAACATTTGGTAGATAATCATTTCGACGTCAAAGAGGACCAAGAGGCAGGTCTCACGAAAGAGGATAGTTTAGATGCATGTGTTGATGGTGAGGAACTAACAAGAATACTATCAATGGAGGCAATAAAAAAGGAGAATGCCGAATTGGATAGGTATCCGGTTCTAGATGGGGAGCACTCTTGGATTCGCATAAAAGAACACAGCGAAACATTTGATGGTCCAGCAGGAATTTTTCAAGGTTTGAGTGAAAAGGTGCTAAAGTTCAAGCAAGACTGGCAAGAAAACGGATTAAAGGCCTTTAGAACAAATCCTCAAGACGAGAGTGAAGTAGACAAAATAGACGCCAACTACCAGGTAATGGGAGGCTTTTTATAGTATAAATATAGGTATTAGCTCAAATTTATTGCGATTGTGATATTCAGCACATTAATCAACCTATTTTTGTCTGTTATTTATCTAATTTACAAGGTATTTTTTCATCAGCGGCCACGACCTAGGCCTCATCTGCCTCCATCTCATCACCCTCATATTCTTCCTCACCTTCCTCCTCAGGAAGAGGGAAAAGCTGGTCTATTTTATCAATAATCGATTGACAAGTATCTTCGTCTAGTCTCTGGTCACACTCCTCGACCAAACCATAGAGATGCACCATAGATCTGGGCAAAGCATTGACGATTTGAAGTTTCTCTGCCTTCATCAAATCAAATGAATTGAGAAACACCATGAGCTCGGTAAAACTAGCGTCCGAAGTGATGTTTCCAGCGGCATTTTTCCCAAGGTACAGCAAAATATCTCTGGTGATGGCTTCTAGACCCAAGCCTGCGCCTGTAAATCTTTTTTTCTTGTAGTTAGCCTTGACATCATCTTCGGGCGTAAACGACCAGTTGAACTTCTCTTTTATGTCCGTCAAATGTTTAAGAACTTCATAATCCAGAAGAAACGCATCTCTTTCGTTTAAAACCTTCATCTCCTATGGCTCTCGAGGGTCAGATCGTTAAGGTTGCACCGAAACTTACCTTGTGCGCGAAGAGCATTTGAGCTGAAATCGCGATTTCAATTCAGCTGAGGGGAAGAGAGATATCGTTATCATACTATTGCACATAAATTTTTTTATTTTTTATTTATATGTAATTTTTTTTAACTCAAATACCTTTTTCTTTCTCCATTGATAATTATGGGGTGCTAGATAAGCTACACCAATATAGGCCAAAATTGAAAATTTAAAGCCTCCACTTCTCAAAAATCATTTCTTTTCTATGCTATGATACACACTCTGATCGCCATTATAAACCCACCAAACAGGCACAAGGGTTTAAGTTCTTCTCTGCTTTTTGTGCTTCTTCTCAATGGACTTGCCACTGGCGCCAATAGTAATGTTAACCTTTGGTGGTACATCAAAACCAAATGATTTGGCCACCTTGACAAGGTCCAACTTGTCAATCTGGTAAACCGTCTTCAAGTGATGAGAGGCGTATGCTTGTAGGTAAGAACGGTAACCGTCCTTCGCACTTTGGTGCAACCAGAAGTTCGACTTGATCAACTTCGTCAACTGGCTTTGCACATTGGCTATCTTGTTGGTGGGGAACTCATACTCATTAAGGGGCACGTTCGCGGCTTTCAAATAACGCAAGAACCCAAGCTCGGAAGGAGTCAAGAACATCAACGACTTACCCTTTCCAGAGGTTCCTCTAGCGGTTCTACCGACTCTGTGGATGTAGTCTCTTGGGTCATCAGGGGGGTCGAACTGAATGATCCAGTCGACAGCTGGAATGTCAAGACCTCTGGCAGCAACATCGGTACAGATCATGATACCTTGTTTAGCATTACAGAATTCGAAAAAGGTGCTGGTTCTTTTGGCCTGCTTTTGCTTACCGTGTAAATCCAACACAGGCAAATCAATGTAATTCAATAACTCACCGAAATACTTGACACAGTTACACGATGAAAGGAACACAATGATCTTCTTTTTAGCGTTTCTCTTCAAAAACGAGAAAAGAAGCAAGAATCTTTTGTCACTTTCGCAAACGACATAACCCTGCTCCAAGCCATCGGCGGTGGATGCAGCAGCCTGAGGAACCACATTAATGTACAAAGGTCCGGGTCTCAAGGACATACGGGCCAAGTCCTCAACCTTTGTAGTTTGAGTGGCAGAGAACAACATGGATTGTCTGTCTTCGTTAGGCAAGATCTTGATGATTTGCTTCATTTCCTCCTCGAAACCGATCTCCAAAATACGGTCGGCTTCATCAATAACCAATGCCTTCAAGTTCTTGTAGACAAAGCCAGGGGTATTCTGTAAGTGATCCAACAATCTACCGGGGGTGGCAATCAACATATTGACACCCTTGGCCAACTTCTCGGCCTCTTGTCTTCTATTAGCACCACCAATCACAATGCCAAAAGTCTGAGAATGGTGCAGCATCAACTCACGCGCCACACCGAAAATTTGAAGGGCCAATTCTCTTGTAGGAGAAATGACGATGACACCAGTTCCGTTTCTGGGCTTAAATTTAAGCGAGTACAAAAGCTCGATGGCAGGAAGCAAAAACGCCAAAGTTTTACCGGATCCAGTCTTGGCTGCACCCAACACGTCTCTACCAGCCAACAATGGAGGAATTGTCTTGGCTTGCACTTTAGTCATCTTTGTGAATCCCATGTCGTGAATGGCCTGGAGAGTGGGCTCGGAGAAGCCAGCCTCATCAAAACTATAGTTGTCGGAGTCCTCTTCATTGTCCGCCACTTCAGCACGGGTAGGTTTGATAGCATCATCTTGTTGTTGTTGCTCAGCCAATCTGGCCTCTTCCTTTCTGCGTTGTTTTTCAGATTGTTTTTTCTCGGGGTCTTGCACGTTTTCTCCTAAAAGTTGTGCCACCTCATCGAACTCCTCATCGAGCTCATCGACCAAGTTCTCAGCGTCGGAAGCCTCGTTTTCACTTTCCGACTCATGCTTTCTCTTGGCATTATGTTTTACTGGTTTGGGCGCTTTTTCAGCGGATTTTCCCGTAACTTTAGATTTCTTTCCCATGTTCGGTTTTTCCTCTGGAGGTGTGAAAAGCGGAGTGCTACAAGCTGGAAATTTTTTGGCTGGCGATGCGATGCGACCCCAGGCTTGAAGGTCCTTGAGCGAAAAAAAATAAAAAAAGATGAGAGTCACGTGTACAGTCACGTGTCACCCGCAACCATAGCTCGATCTAGCGGACTACGCTGATTACATTTGCCTCCAGAATATTATACACCGAAATTGCTTCGAATTCAATAAATAACGCCATGGCTCAGTATTTAGTGACTTCCACAAAGTCGTACATGCAAGCAATGGCCCCAATGGTCGAGCTTTTGGACACCTTACAAGTGCCAGTGCTGGATAAGGTGCCAAAAGTTGATGGCGAATCACTGCCGCCCATAAATCTCCAACCCACGTTAGATTTGTTTGCGGGGCTTTCGACGGAAAAATTGAAATCCATCTCAGATGACTCTTCTCGTATATCTGGTGTAGTTAATGGGATCAAACAGGAGTGTGCAAGGGTGAGTCTTGCGCGAGGACAGGATGAAAATGAAATCATAGGATTGATTCAGAATATAGTGGCAGATAATCTGGGTGATGAGGAATTGCAGTCGGCTTTATTTGACATATTGGGATTTGATGAGTTTGACTTAATTTCGAAAATAGTTCAGAATCGACAGAACTTGCTCGAACCTATAGTATCACAAGAAATCAACTCGAATACAGCATCAAAAGATCCTGCTTTGATGACCCCAGAAGAAAGAGTGATTCAGCTTCTAGCTAATAAAGAAAAGCGAAAAAATGAAAGGTTGGCTCCTGCTGTCACTAAAAAGGGACAATATCCCCATGTGTTTAAAAAGCAAGATGTGGGTAATGTAATTGCCATAACAGGAAAACTGTATCTGTTGCCTGCGGGCACAACAAGGGAAAGTTACCCCACCTACGAAGAGATTGTTATTCCTTATCCAGAAAACATCTCCAACAACTACATTCGGGAGTCTCAGTTAGTAAAGGTTAGTGAGCTCGATTTCTTGTGCCAAGGGACATTTAATTATAAGACCCTTAATAAAATGCAAAGTTTGGTATATCCAGTTGCGTATAATACCAACGAAAATATGTTGGTGTGTGCTCCTACCGGTGCAGGTAAGACAGATGTTGCTCTTTTGACCATCCTTCATACAATTGGTCAGTATGTGACTGAGGCAGAAGAAGGCGTCATCGATATTGACTACGATGAGTTTAAAATCATTTATGTTGCCCCTCTCAAAGCACTTGCGGCAGAAATTGTCGAGAAATATTCCCAAAAATTAAAGTGGCTCGGCATCAAAGTCAGGGAGCTCACGGGTGATATGCAACTATCTCGCGCAGAGATAATGACCACTCAAGTGATTGTGACCACTCCGGAAAAATGGGATGTAATTACTAGAAAATCAAATGGAGATACTGACCTCGTTGCGAAAGTGAAATTGTTAATTATCGATGAGGTTCATTTGTTGCATGAAGATAGGGGATCCGTCATCGAAACCTTGGTTGCCAGAACCTTGCGTCAAGTTGAAAGCACTCAGCTGATGATTAGAGTCGTGGGTCTTTCTGCTACTCTTCCCAATTATATGGATGTTGCTGATTTTTTGGGTGTCAATAGGAACATTGGTATGTTTTACTTTGACCAGCTGTTTCGGCCTTGTCCGCTCAAGCAAGAACTTATAGGAGTCAGAGGCAAAGCGGGTTCAAAAACTGCACGTGAAAATCTCGACCGTGTCTCTTATGACAGGCTCTTGGAAAATATCAGAAATGGTGCACAGGTTATGGTATTTGTTCATTCAAGAAAAGACACGGTAAAAACTGCTCAGACTTATATATCCATGGCGCAAAAGAATGGCGAACTCGACTTATTTGATACATCCGATTCTTGTGACTCGTACGAATGGTTCAAACGAGAGGCTGCAGGAAGAAATAGATCCAAGGACTTGCGTGAACTATTCCAGCATGGTTTCGGTATTCATCATGCGGGCATGCTTCGTTCGGACAGAAATCTCACTGAAAAAATGTTTCTCAGCGGGGCAATTAAAGTATTGTGCTGTACTGCTACCTTGGCTTGGGGTGTCAATTTGCCTGCGGCAGTCGTCATTGTGAAGGGAACCCAAGTTTATGATGCAAAACAGGGTGGTTTTGCAGACTTGGGTATCTCAGACGTTATTCAGATCTTTGGTCGTGCTGGAAGACCTCAATTCGAAAAGTTTGGTACTGGTATTCTATGCACTACAAGTGATAGGCTCGACCATTATGTTTCATTGATTTGCCAGCAACACCCAATTGAGTCTAAGCTCCTGGCAAAACTCATTGATAACTTGAATGCTGAGATATCTCTAGGTACAGTAACCACAATTGATGAGGGTGTGCAGTGGCTTGGGTATACCTACATGATGGTAAGAATGAGACAAAATCCTCAAGTTTATGCCATAAACTGGAAAGAGCTCGAGGAGGACCCCATGCTATTGATGCGTCGACGTAATATGATCACAGATGCAGCACGCCGACTCCACCTGCTTCAGATGATAGTATTTGACGAGAACTCTGGTGCATTTATAGCCAAGGATTTGGGCAGAGTTGCCTCTGACTTCTACTTGCTCCACAATTCGATCGAGATCTTCAATCATACACTCAATTCAAAAGCCACAGAAGCCGATGTTCTAGCCATGATCAGTATGAGTAGTGAGTTTGATAACATCAAATTCAGGGAAGAAGAAAAAGAGGAATTGAAGAAAGTCGCTGACAATCAGACACCTTGCCAAATTGGTGGAGAAGCAGAATCTAATCAATGGAAAACAAACATTCTTCTTCAAGCTTTTATTTCTCAAGTGCACTTGAAAGAATCATCTCTTGTGTCAGATTGCAACTACGTTGCACAGAATGCAGCGAGAATTTGCCGTGCTCTTTTCTTGATCAGTATAAATCGCCGTTGGGGTAATTTTCTGAAGATTATGCTCTCCATTTGCAAGTCTATCGACCGCAGGTCCTGGTCGTTCGATCACCCGTTGAGCCAATTTGAACTTTCCGAACCAATTCTTAGAAACATTCGATCAAAAAAACCCTCAATTGAAACCTTGCGTGAATACTCCGCTCCAGAGCTCGGAGATTTAGTGCACAATTCCGGCGCTGGTGACAAGTTGTACAAACTCATTGGTAGATTTCCCTTTATTGACATTGACGCCGAGATTTTCCCCATAACAAGCAACGTCGTCAGAATGCATGTATTCTTAGATCCTGACTTCGTGTGGGATGAAAAGTATCACGGAAATGCCCAATTCTTTTGGATAACTGTCGAAAACTCCGAAGACTCTAGCATTTTGCACGTGGAAAAATTCATCCTTCGTCGGAACCAGATGAGAAACCCCCATGAACTAGACTTTATGATTCCGTTATCTGACCCACCACCAGCTCAAATTGTCGTTAGAGCTCTTTCTGACACTTGGATTGGATCAGAAACAGTTCATTCAGTTTCCTTTCAACATCTCATCAGACCCACAAATGAGACGATAAGAACAAACTTGTTGCGCCTTCAACCCCTACCAGTTACCGCGTTGCATAATAAGGAGATTGAAAAAATTTATGATCATAAGTTTCGTTACTTCAATCCGATGCAAACTATGACCTTCCATTCGCTTTACAACACAAATTCCAATGTTTTTGTTGGATCTCCGACTGGATCAGGAAAAACCGTCGTCGCTGAATTGGCTATTTGGCACGCATTTAAAGAATTTCCAGGCTCGAAAGTTGTCTACATCGCTCCGATGAAAGCTTTAGTCAGAGAAAGAGTGGATGACTGGCGTTCCAGAATAACAAAGAACACTAACCACAAGCTTGTTGAATTGACTGGTGACTCCTTGCCAGAAGCCCGGGAAGTTCGCGAAGCAAGTATTATCATCACCACCCCCGAAAAATTTGATGGTATTTCTCGTAATTGGCAAACGAGAAAGTTTGTACAAGAAATCTCGTTAGTCATCATGGACGAGATTCATTTGTTAGCAAGTGATAGAGGTCCCATCTTGGAAATGATTGTCAGTAGAATGAACTATATTTCGGCACAGACCAAAAAACCAATCCGTTTACTCGGTATGTCTACTGCCGTTTCGAATGCAATCGACATGGCTGGCTGGCTCCGTGTGAATGAGGGCCTATTCAACTTCTCGCTGTCGGTGCGTCCTGTTCCTTTGCAAATGTACATCGATGGATTCCCGGATAATTTGGGATTCTGCCCCTTGATGAAAACAATGAACAAACCTGCTTTTATGGCAATCAAGCAGCACTCGCCTCAGAAACCCGTTTTAATTTTCGTGGCTTCAAGAAGACAAACAAGACTTACGGCCCTCGACTTGATTCATCTATGTGGAATGGAGCTGAACCCAAGAAGATTTTTAAAGATGGATGAAGATGAGTTACAAAATGTTTTAGAAAAGGTGAAGGACGAAACCTTGAAGTTATCGCTACAATTCGGAATGGGTTTGCATCATGCCGGTTTGGTGGAGTCTGATCGTCAAATTGCTCACAAGTTGTTTGAAGCAGGCAAAATCCAAATTTTAATTGCAACATCGACCTTGGCTTGGGGAGTCAATTTGCCGGCTCACCTTGTCATAATTAAAGGTACTCAATTCTTTGACTCGAAAATTGAGGACTATAGAGATATGGACTTGACTGATATTTTACAGATGATGGGTAGAGCTGGTCGTCCAGCTTTCGACACTAGTGGTACTGCCATAGTGTACACGAAAGAATCGAAGAAGGTTTTTTATAAGCACTTTTTGAACATTGGGTTTCCGGTAGAATCATCCTTGCACAAGGTGTTGGACGATCACATTGGTGCAGAGATTGCCAGTGGCACGATCAAATCTCGTCAACAAGCAATGGATTTCTTGACGTGGACGTTCTTGTACAGAAGGGCTCATAACAACCCTACTTACTATGGTATTGAAGATCTCACCCCAACGGGTATTTCTCGCTATCTTGGAGGTCTCATCGATACTACAATCGAAAGCTTACAGGAGTCTCTGTGCATTAAACTTGGAACGAAGGATCAGCTTTTACCTACCTCATTCTTGCAGATCTCGTCCTTTTACTACCTCTCTCACAAGTCCATCCGCACAGTTCTCAAGCATATAAAGAACGACTCTTCATTTAGAGATTGTTTGCGAATGCTATGTCTCGCCACAGAGTATGATGAATTGGCTACTAGACACGGAGAGGAGCTCATCAATATGGAAATGTCCCAGGCTATGAGATATCCCGCAGAGGATCTCGAATACGAGTTCATTTGGGACCCCCATGTGAAGGCTTACTTGTTGCTTCAAGCGTTCATGAGTCGTGTTGATCTTCCAATTGCAGATTATGCTCAGGACACAATTTCTGTCTTGGACCAAGCATTGCGTATTTTGCAAGCGTTTATTGATGTTGCGTCTGAACTTGGCTATTTGCAAGTCGTGCTCACGCTCATCCAGATAATGCAATGCCTCAAGCAAAGAATTTGGTTCGACGAAAATCCATTGGTGTCTCTTCCTGGTGTCGATCCTAGCAAAGTCAAAGATACCATTGATTTGAACAGTTTGGGCACCTTCAACATTGGAAGACTTCACAAGCTTGCCAAGTCCCTCGGTGTTGAGGACTCAGGTGAAGATGCAGTAAAGTCTTTCATTCGAGTTGCCTCACATTTACCTACAGGTGATTTCTCGATTAAACAAGAAAGTCCGGAAAGCCTTTCTGTCGTTTTGGAGCATCATAACTTACCTTTGACTCGGGAGTTCAAGGCGTATGCCCCACAATTCCCCAAGACGCAAAGAGAATCTTGGTTTTTGATTTTGTGTGATGCGGCCAAGCAAGAACTCTTGCTTATTAAAAGAGCATCACCTAAGCTTTTTGGAAAGAAAGGAAAGGTTGCTTGTTCGTTGGACTTGTTTGATGACATGAGAGGACAAGAGGTTGTGCTCATGTGTGTCAACGATGCAATGAGAATCAAATACGAGGAAAAGTTAATATTGATGTAAATTTGAACGGAATATATCATTAATGAAGTAATTGTGTAAACTATTTATTTAAGAAATTATTATACAGATGCAAAGGTTACTCGAAGAAGTCGTCTTCCTCCTCGTCGTCGTTGTTTTCGTTAGTGGCGGCATCAATTTCTGCCGATTCTTGTGGCCACTTGACGTTGTCCACATTGATACTCTTACCCTTCAAGACATCCTTGAAAGTAAAAGGTAATTTTTCAGAGTCTATAAGATCCTCGACCTTCTTCTTAAATTCGAGTCTTCTAGCGTCTGTGATTTGCATACCCTTCTTGACATTCTCGTCCTCCACTTCGGCAGCAGAAGGACCAGATGGATAGAGTGATATATATTTGTATGACTTTGGGTACATGATGTTGTATGCAACGTCAATTTGACAATGCTTCAAGACCTTTCTGGCCTTTTTGATCTCTTTTTTGACACCTTCCTCTGTAGCATCGTCAAACGCCTTTTGAGCTTGTTTGAGCTTTCTGATGGCCTTTTTCCTTTCGAAAAACCGCACCATATGGTATTTCTTGGCCCGCTTTTGCGTTTTCAAGTTGAATAATCTATTTTTTAAATCCACTCGCAAGGCCTTGAGCGCTCTTTCTTTCTCTATCCGAATATCTGCGGGCAAGTCATCTTTTGCAAGCAAGTGTTCGAGGGTTTTTATCTTCTTTTTAGCACGGACGGAAGATCCGAATACATCGGTGAGGTCTGTACCAGATCTGTCATATCTGTGGCTTGGTTTGGACATTTTTAAATTGGGGAATATAGAGATGACCTTTGCAGATGAAGAGATGGCGGAGTGCAGGGTAACTTATGGATGCGATAAAAAAAGCTACTGCGCAAAGTATCGCGAGCTTTCGAACTTCGAAGCATACGCGAAATAAACCCACGAGAAAGGTGGACAAAAGTTCAATAGGGAATTCGAAAAAAAAAAAAAAAAAAGGAGGGGAATTAAAGAACTCTGGATTACTTTACCTGGACTCTTAATAGAAAACCTATCATATTTGCTACTAATTTAACAACCTCTTCGATGAAATGGAATATATCTGAAATTTATTAAGTATTACTGGGTGTACGGGTGTCAAGCTTCTCACAGACCTTAACGTTGGTCTCAGCTCATTACGATCAAAGGAACTGATACTAGCATTGCTTAACATTAGCGAAATATGGGAATTCTAGAAAAAATCGCACAAATCCAAGAGGAACTCTCGCGGACCCAGAAAAACAAGGCCACTGAGTACCATATTGGTTTATTGAAGGGTAAATTAGCCCGGTACAGAAGAGAGCTCTTGGAACCTCAACCAGGTCAAGGTTCTTCGGGCGGAGGTCAAGGATTTGAGATCGCTAAGGCTGGAGATGCGAGAGTATCTCTTATTGGTTTTCCATCGGTGGGTAAATCTTCATTTCTTCTGAAGGTCACCAACACGAAATCGGAGGCCGCATCGTATGAGTTTACTACATTGACATCGGTGGGTGGAATTCTTGAATATAACGGAGCTGAAGTCCAAATTGTGGATCTACCTGGTATCATCAAAGCAGCTTCCCAAGGTAAGGGTCGTGGTCGACAGGTGATCGCCGTTTCCAGAACTTCTGACTTGATTCTTATGGTGTTGGATGCAACCAAGAGCGGAGAACAAAGACAGATTTTGGAGAATGAGTTGGAAAGCATGGGGATCCGTCTCAACAAAGAGAGACCCAACATTCTGTTAAAAATAAAGAAAACTGGCGGTGTGAAGCTCAATGCAACTACGCCACCAAAATACTTGGACGAGAAGATCGTCAGTGCGCTTTTGAAGGATTACAAAATCCACAACGCGGATGTACTTGTAAGGGATGAAAATTGCACCATCGAAGACTTTATTGACGTGATAAACGAACAACACATCTCCTACATCAAGTGTCTATACGTGTACAACAAGGCAGATGTGGTGTCCCTAGAGGAGTGTGATCGCTTAGCGCGTGAGCCCAACACTATGGTGATCTCGTGTGAATTGGACCTTGGCATTGAGGAGTTGAAGGAGGAAATTTGGCGCCAGCTAGGGTTGATTAGACTTTATACGAAGAGAAGAGGTATAATGCCAAAGTTCGACGATCCCATGGTGGTCAGAAGCGAGTCCACGATTTTACAGGTGTGTGATTCAATCCATCGTGAGATGAAAAACCAGTTCAAGTACGCATTGGTATGGGGATCCAGTGCCAAGCATTCACCGCAAAAGTGCGGCTTGCAGCATCCAGTGAATGATGAGGATGTCGTGCAAATTGTGACGAAGTAGAAAGTAGAATACTAAAATAATGCAACAAAGATGCCCGCACTTACGTACCATCAGGCGCGTTTTTCTTTTTTCTCTTTTTTTAATTTCTTTTTTTTTTTTTTTTTGCCTTTGAGCATCACTCCTCTTGTTTTGGCCCTTAAGCAATCAAATAAGATTTTTGGGTGTGATCGTAGTGTTCCCGGTGTATGCTTCACTCGCGCATAAAGGCTTCGGACGCGGTATCGCGTTGTGAAACACACTCAAAGAGAGAAATAACTTACACCAGGCTACTTCAATTTCTTCATATATCAAACCCACAGACGATGGAAAGTTTGCCTGATTTGGATCAAGGACCCGAAATTTTTGAGACTTCGGATGTCGAATCTGTCGACAATTTGTATGCGAAGCCCGAAAGTAGTGGCCCAGAAGTCGAGGTATCTCGGCTTGATCCAAAATTTGCGCATAAAGCGTTTGAAGAAAATACCCTTGAGGACGTTCTCGATCTTGTAGATTTCCTGGGCTCATTACTGGCAGAATCACTGGGAAGAAATAGCTACCAAAGCAAAAAATGGACAGAGAGAAAGAAACAGAGACTCTCAAGAATCGCAAAAGAGCTCGAAGAGATTCAAGGGGAGGACAAGGACGAACAATCAGAGGTGGTAAGGCTCCAGCAATTATTGCAGGAACTGGTGGAAAAACAGGGTAAAAATGGCCACTACTTTGAGAAATTGGGCGAGGTATATCGGCAAGCTGAAGAACAATTGACGCGTCTTAACACACATGAATCGCGTGATCCAATACCCAAATCAAGTACAGATCCCGAAACAAATGCTGCCCACGTGCTTGAGTTAGAGCTGAGGCTTTACAATTTAGAAAAAGTGATCGGCACCGATGAACTTTCACTGAAGGCAAATCTTCGCATGCATCTACGCGATCTTGACAGGAAAGTTAATGTGCTTTATAGCCCAGATCACGAGATGGAGGTTATAAAGCAGAAGGTCTCGGAGCTAAATAAGGAGCTTGAGTTGTTAGCAAAGAGTAAACGAATGGCGCAATTGGGATTACCAGAATCCACTGGGAGTCATGCATCAGAGCCTGGTGCCGCAACATCTGTGCCCAATATTTTCGAGAAAAAAGTTGATAGCGTGATTCTGAAACTTGACGAAATTGAGCTTACAAAGCGCCGGCTTCCTGCGGTGATATCACGGCTACGTAGTCTTCATGAGACCCACTGCGATTTGGCCGGGGCGGTAGCTACAATTGGTGAATTTGACAATACGTTGGGAGCACTTGAGCGTGATCTAAATACTTGGAACCAGAGTTTAGATACGGTGAAAAGGGCAATGGAAAAACATTCAGAAGTGTTTGATGAGAAACTGCGGCATGTGGAGAGAGAACTACAGAAGATGGAGGCCCGGGTGGATGCCTTGGTGGAAAAGAACTAGTGGTAGTAGGAATACGAGAATTAAGAAATGTACTTAATTGCAGAAAAGGGTATGAAGCAGCATTGAGGAAAAAAAATACTGAAAATAACGAAGAATGACCTAAAAAGAAAAAGAAAAAGGAATCTCAAAGGAAAGAAGAATAAAATCAAAAAAGTTGCCAAAGTCTGAGTCACTCAAAAACTGTGCTTCTTCAGTGGAATCGACCTCGCTAGAAGCAGCCGCAAGCACTGGTCAGCCTCATTTGCGCGGTATCGGCCCTGTTATGTGCATTCTCATCCTCGCCAAGCGTTGCTGTCCCCTGCTGCGAATGCCATCGCCCTCGGCCAATCCTGCCGTGCCGAACTCGCGCCTGGTGATTTATCAATATCGCGGGGATGCACGACTTGCCGATAATCCATATAAAACCCCCAGGGTTGGCCCGCCCGAAAATGCGATGGGGGTTTAATAATCCGAAACTTTTTTTTTCTTCTTTCTATTTCTTCCACACATTCTTTCCATAAACTCATATACACATATTCATTGAAATGTTGAGAATCTCCCGTGCTTCCCGCACTTTGCGTGCATCCATGCTCCGTGGCAGCCGTGCTGGTGCCATGGCCCCCGTTCCCAGAGTTGCTATGCGCTCTGTGAGCCAGCTTGCACAAGTGAAGGTGCCACCCACTCTCACCAACGAGCCTATTAAGGAATTTGCTGGCTCGCACACAAAGGACTGGGACCTTTTGCGTGCATCTATCCAAAAGTTCACCGATTCCCCTTTGGATATTCCTCTTGTTATCAACGGTAAAAAGATCTACGACAGACCTACCGTGCAACAAGTTAACCCAGCCAACCACTCTCAGGTATTGGCCAACTTTGCTCAGGCTAACAAGGACGATGTGCGCGAAGCAATTGCTGCCAGTAAGAGCGCCAAGGCCAAGTGGGCCCAGATGGCATGGACCGACAGAGCTGCCGTTTTCTTGAAGGCTGCTGACTTGATTGCCACTAAGTACAGATACGACATTCTTGCCGCAACCATGCTCGGTCAAGGTAAAAATGTCTACCAAGCTGAGATTGACTGTGTCACCGAGTTGGCCGACTTTTTGCGCTTCAACGTTAAATACGCCGAGGAATTGTATCAGCAACAGCCCCTTGAGTCTGCTCCTGGTGTCTGGAACAGAGCTGAGTACAGACCTTTGGAAGGTTTCGTTTACGCCGTAACCCCATTCAACTTCACTGCCATTGCTGGTAACTTGGTTGGTGCCCCAGCCTTGATGGGTAACACCGTGGTGTGGAAGCCTTCCGCAACCGCCGTGCTCTCCAACTACCTCCTTTTGGCCATTTTGGAAGAGGCCGGTTTGCCAGCTGGTGTCGTCAACTTCATTCCTGGAAACCCTGTTGAAATCACCGACTTGGTGGTGAATGACCGCGACTTTGCTTCCTTGCACTTTACTGGCTCCACCCAGGTCTTCAAGAGCATGTACAGCACCATTGCCTCGAACTTGGCCAAGGATGTCTACAGAGACTACCCTAGAGTTGTTGGTGAGACCGGTGGTAAGAACTTCCACTTGATTCATGAGTCCTCGCCTGTCGATCACGCTGTCTTGTCCACCTTGAGAGGTGCCTTTGAGTACCAGGGTCAAAAGTGTTCCGCCACTTCCAGAGTCTACGTGCCTCAGTCTATGTGGCCTGAGTTCAAGGAGAAGCTTTCTGCTGCCATGGACGAGATCACCATCGGAAACACTTCCGAGTCCGCTACCCTCCAAAACTTCTTTGGTCCTGTCATCCACGAGCAGTCCTTCGACAAGTTGGCTGGTGCCATTGAGCAGGCCAAGTCTGATCCTGAGTTGACTATTGTTAAGGGAGGTGAGGCTGACAAGAGCACCGGTTTCTTTGTCAAGCCAACCTTGATTGAGACCTCCAACCCAGAGCACGAGTTCTTGTCCAGAGAATTCTTCGGTCCTATCTTGACTGCATACGCATACCCTGACGGTGAATTTGAGGCCATCATGGACAAGATCGACTCCGTTACCACCTACGGTTTGACCGGCTCCATTTTTGCCAAAGACCGTGACGCCATCAGATTGGCCGAGGAAAAGTTGAGATACTGTGCTGGTAACTTCTACATCAACGATAAGTCCACCGGTGCTGTGGTTGCTCAACAATGGTTCGGCGGTGCTAGAATGTCTGGTACCAACGACAAGGCCGGATCCGGAAATATTTTGACCAGATTCGTCTCTATTAGAAACGTCAAGGAGAACTTCTTGGAGTTGAACGACTTCAAGTACCCATCTAACTACAAGTAAGTGTAATATATAATCAATACAACGGCATAATTTTTTTTAAAGAAAAAGCAAAAAGGAAACATTCATGTATGCTTTCACACACACACTTCTGGCCCTATACTCGCTGATGACAGTTTCCCCGCTTCCCAAGTCCTGAGATTTCTTGTCTTAATAGCACCAACTATATTTTGTCCAACAATTGCGTGTATTTCCCTTTCTTAGAATGTCCATACGTAAAGCCAATGGCTCTGTTGAATATTGAATCTATCTGTATACTGGGTGCTGAGCATTAAATAAACGTCCAGCACCCCCGCAAATCAGACATAGTTCCTGATCAAGAAAAAAAGTGACTCTACCCGAACCTCGGCAACGGCCACATAACGTGCCACCCATGCGAGGATCTCCTGGCTGCAAAATCTGAGGTGCTGGTGGCGCAAGCCCGTATCCGCCTGGGGCGGGACCAAATCCAAATTGACCAAAAGGCGTGGAGAATGGCTGGTGAGAGTACGTTATAGGTGCCTGAGAAGCATAATTACGTGGGGCATACCGTGTATAGCAGTCCTGGCAAGAAAGGCCGTTTTTTCGCTTTATGCCCGTGTTATGGCATTTCTCGCATATAAACCCCCTGGGATATTTGAAATTTAGGTTTGGATTGGGGTTGTAGCTTTTGTTTTTGAAAAACTTAGGCCAGCATTGTGAGCATGGTTTCCCGTTTTTTTCCTTGAACCCCGTGTTCTTACACTTGCTACAAAAGTATCCGCGAGGATACTCGTACGGTAGATTTGGGTTGTTGGTGTAAAGATGTGTGCTGGCGCTATTACTGCCGCTATTTGGGTGATTTTGGCCTGGGTGTGAGGAATTCGAGTATGCTGGGCCTTGCGGTCTATGAGGCTGGGGTGGGGGTGGAGGTGGGAGTACGTGATTTGATGAGCCTTGCGGTGAGTTCTCGGCTGGCCGCGTTGGAAGCACTGGCGGTGCACTCAATGCTTCTTCATACGAGGGCGGGGGTATAGATGGAGGCGAGTCGTCTGCCTCTTTGGGTAAATGATGCGACATAATAGCGGTTGTTTTGTTCAATAAGCTTTGAAAGTGTTGTGGGTGAGAAGGTCACGTCACTTATCGCACTCCGGGGAAAGTCATCCGGGTCTCATGCACTATCGTCAAGGGTGCTCGCAATTTATTTATCACCAAACCAACAAAGATTACAGATTTCAAAGCTTGAGCTACTTAAGTATTTTTCTTTCTTAGTCCTGAAGTATTCTCTATCACGATTCTGGAAAAAGAAAAGAAAATCACATAAAACTGGTTTTTTCGATGGACACTGTGATCTGTTCGTAGTGGCGTTTATGCCTTGCATAATCGTCAAAGTGCTAAACCCGTTCCATGCCTCAAAGATAAAAGAAAAGAGAAACACTACATTTGAGTGTGTGAGTTTTAGAACTTCCAGTAAGACTGAAAAACCTTTTGATGAGAGATATTTATATCGTGCTGAGAAGTTCGGAAAAACGTATCCAATTTTCTGTCCAGGAACCAATTATGAATTTTCCATGCAAATGAGCACACCAACCGAAACTAATGATTTGTACATTCTTGTTTTAAAATTTACAAGTAACTAATCAAGAATGCTTAATATATCAAAAAGTAAAATAATACTGGTAAATCTCATATTCACTTTTGTATTTTTTTACTACCTAAAATATTTTTTTGATACGGTCAACTTTTTTGGTCAGCCAGTGCCAAAACACGTCTTGCGCCTCGTGCCGCATTCCCCCTTCTGCCAAACCTTTACACCTCAGTAAATCCAACTTTCAAGTGTTTATTCAAAAGTTCGAATAGCTCATAATGCTTTTTGATTCTACCTTGTGGCTCACTGAGAGACAAAGTATGTACTGGATTTCATAGTTTCTATTTTGGAAGCAGTCTGTGAACCTCGTCTTCAAACGACTAACATTATAGAATATGGAGTGGCTTCCACTGCTGCGGGAGTGGTGTTTTTTCTTCTTGGTATAGTGACGTTCTTTGATTCCAGCTTGCTCGCAATCGGTAACATTTTATTCATCATTGGTGTGGTACTTATAATCGGGCCTTCAAGAACAATTTACTTTTTCGCCCGCCCAACTAAAATAAAACCAACGCTTTTCTTTTTCGGGGGCATCGTCCTCATTTTAAGTAAGCACCTGTTCATAGGTTTCGGGGTTGAATCCATAGGAATTTTGTTTCTTTTTGGTGATTTCTTCGGGACAATTGTGCTGTTTCTAAGGTCGTTCCCTGTGATTGGGCCTATTTTAAAGCATCCTGCAATTGAACCCTACATCAACCGAGTCGCTGGTTTGGATACGTTACCCGTTTGAGTACGAATTGAAGTATTCGCGACAACTCAAAACTAGAATACGTTATCTTTTATTATAATATACAACAGTCAAAGACAGATAATGGACGATAATATAACTATACGCATCAAGTAGTGTCCTCGGCGCGAAGCCCCAAAATGCGTGATTGACTGGCCTGAGTCCTCATAGTTTGGGTATGATATTAGTGACTTCACCGACACAGTCTAATACATAGCCACATATTCTAAGACAATGCCACAAATCGTATCTTTGGTTTGTTTCATTTATAATTGGAAAATTCGTCCCAGTAAAAACATCTATTATCCTCACGTTACCGTGTTGTAGCTTCTGAGATCGAAGTATGGGTTCAATACTCAATCCTAATATGGCCCTGAGAAGAGGAATCCAAAGAACATTGCTCGGTTGGACACGGAATTTGATTATCGGCTGTTTCTTCTTCGGTGTTAAAGGTACAAATGAACTTAGCTTCGATTGTATTAGCATATCGAAGTTTGCGATTCGCGAGATTGGTTGTGTTGGCACACAATTGACCCAAACAATATCTCCACCCATATTGCGCACCATTAAAAGCACCTGGGCTTGCAGCACCACCGATGTGAACGAAACGTTCGATGATTGAGCGAGGTAAACCTTTAAAGTTTGAATCAAAATCTCTGGGTGATAGAACAAGCCACTATGGGCACCGAAGTCTGAAGTGCTGGCCAAAATACTCAGTTGCTGGCTTCCAATAGGGAAATCCGGCTTTAACGTGCGATTGCTAGGACTATCGGAAAGACGAATATTGTCTAAAGGAATCAAGCAGTTTTTCAAAACACCGTACAAAACTCTGTCTCTAATGAGCTCCCAGTGATTTCCTCTAAAGCTAGAGATTGTGCTCACCCCACACCAGGGAGTGACACCATTTTGAACACGGGTTCTATCAAGAACATTTACAACAAAAATTCTCACCGTTCTCCCGTGATAAAAGTGAAGGCAAAGCGCGACAAGAGATGAAACAAGTTCCGATTCATGGGAGACGATAAAGGTTAGCATCGGGTTCGCGGTGTGACTTCCCTGAAATGCATGGTTTGTGTTCCTTGCTTACAATCAACATATGTGATCAAAAGAGGTCTTATCTCGATGCTTTCGCGACTCAACGTGCTGATACGAATACGAAGAAATTTGTTGCCGCGCAAAGGGGGCACCTCTGAAAAGGGGCATTCAAGTTTTTGAACCACAAGTCATAATTCGAGATGAGAAAAGTGTTTGTCTCTAAAGAAGGAAAAGGAAACACAAGACTGTGTTTTTCTTTTTTTATCCTTAGAAATATAATTGATGCTTTTGACTGTTAAGCCACTTATAATTATGATCGCTTCACGAAACTTATGTATGTCGCCCATGCAAGCCCCTGCACATGTGCAATCTGAGCTTGGCAAATCAAAATTTCTCGGGCAGCGGACCCGCGAATTGGCTCTATAGGGTAATGGAAATTGCAAAGTTCACAGATGGTGGGGATTTTAGTTAAAATGGTTGAAATGACGGCTCTCGTTACTTGACTGCTGGCTTTTTCAGAAAAATACTTTCATTTTTTTTTTTATTCAAAAGGATGTATGCTTAGTGATGCAAGCCAGATGGGTTAAAAGAGGTGACGTGGCAGCTTAGTGCGATCCCAATGAAAATTTTGCGTCCCATTATCCGAAGCAAGATTTGAATGCGCCGGCATTGCACATAACATGCCTGCACGCATATGCACATGCGAATGCGTAACCGCTGTTAGTCATATTTCCGTATAATGTGCCCAAATTGCTTTTCGATGAAACCTTTTCACAAACGAACGTTTTTAAAGCATTCTGGCTATTTCGAGTTGATATCAGCTCAAAACGCCATGTGAATTTGAGGATGATAATGAGTTCTTTTTTTTTTTTTTTTTTTCCCTATTTTCAAGAATACCGCAGCGGGAGAAAATACCGTGCCACGGGAAGTGCTCTAGCATGATACAAATTTAAGTTTGATTGGGTTTCACGAGAATAAAGCAAATGATGCTAGCAGCTATCATTTTTTCAGTCTCAATCACACTTGATTATCTGTGCTATATTTGCTGGTTGGGATTCTACGATTATGTTCATGCCATTCTGTGAGCATGGTCGGCCAAACCTCTTATGATTGTCATCATAATTCCCCGATGGTCTTAGAGATGAAGAAAAAGATAATCTATTTCTACAGGAATTGCCAAATTAGTTTCAGAAAGATTGAAAGACATGCCTATAAGTTCACAAAATTTAAAACCTCAAGTCATCAGGTTAAAATGATCATCATCAGGCTTAAACCACAAATTACCTACTCGAACTTGCTCCAGCTGCCTACTTTTTAGCTTGGCTTTAAACGAAAATGACCTTTGAAGGATTAACTCGTAGAGAGAATTCATTACGACGAAATGTTCGAGGAGACTGGGACATAGAGAAAATTGTGCTAAAGTACATATCTTTTCTTAATCTTTCATGCAAACGGAGCTCCTGCAACGAATGTGATCTCATTTTACAATTTCAATTAGGCAAGCATTTTAGGTATTTAACTAGATGTCACTTGATAATTTTTGTTTTTGAAGAAACAAATCGTATCACACGAAAAATCTATAGATAGCTATAATAACCAATAAGACATCTAGGTAATGTACTGAGTTACTGAACTTTCCGACTTTCCCAAACATTACAATTCTCTCATTACATCACCCGTTGTGTAGATACGTATCAACTAGTCAAAGCCTTACTTTGCGTCAACGCCTTTTTCAAATGTCTACCTGTAAGAACTCGTAGAGGAACGCCTCTATTCTGTTCTTGGCGTCGAGAAAGGTAGACCCGGCGGACTGTATCAACGTACCAATTAAGGTTGCGCAATTATTCATAAGTGTTTGTTTTTGGTGCCAACAATGATTCTAATTTCATAGGAGTTTGAATGCCAAGGAGTTCCCACACCTTTTTTGTTTCTCCACAGTCATTATAGAGATGATGTAACATTTGAGTCAGGTTTACCTACTGCAAACAAAGATGACATTTGAAGTCTCGAATGGGACGTCTAGTGTCATGAAACGGGACATGTGATCCAAAATTGAATCTATGTATCGCCTAAAAATTTTTGTGTTTCTGCCACTCGTGCTTATGCAACTGTTTCCAGAATTTCTCCCACCTTCTCTAATGTCCACGAAAGGTTATCGAAAAATCGCCCCAGAGAATCAAGAAGAAAATCAGTGCAATGTAAGCCTCTAGCCCTAGATATATGCGTCTTTCTACGACGAGCAGTAATCTTAGCCATATGATGTGTAAGTTTCAACCGCATATTACTAACCATCACTTTCTAAAAACTATAAACTATAGGATATTCATGGGCTAGACAACCCCAATTTCCTGCCACCAGAATGTTTTTATATCACAAGAGCTATAAAGATGTAAAAGGACACCATATTTAGCCCACTTCAAGGGATCATCTATTTTCTCGTTGAGGGTGCCTCGTATGTAAGCTCAATCATGATTTCAGCCGCAAGTGCGATGGGAGAAATTCAATATGTACCTTTTTCTACAACAAGAAGTAATCTTAGGTCCATGAGGTGTGAAAATGACTTCCAAGAAATCCGTGATAGTTTAGTGGCTAGAATTACCGCTTGTCGCGCGGTAGACCGGGGTTCAATTCCCCGTCGCGGAGTTTTTTTTTTTTCATTACAGTACTGCATTTCTAGAACACTTGACGTTGCAAGTTGGTTTTCTCCTGAGTTAAAGGATTGCGCGTTCTTTTGCTTATATTGTTTGGTTTCTCGAGAAAACGGTTGTTTCTCGTAATGTTGATCTTGCGGTTACAGATGTACGGGTATGATCCGAAATACATCTCCAGCGCTGCTCTCAAAAATTGAGCACTACCGCATCAGGGGTAATTTGTCAACTCTATTGAATTGTGTGACTGATAATAATCATTCATCCAAAAAGGATAAGCAAACTTATTCATAAAAGCTTTTCTCTATTTATTCGTAAAATTTCAAAACAATTAATAAAAAAAAAACAAAAAAAAATTGTTTCCTTGTGGGCAAACAGATATGAGCTTTACTGGGGACTGTATGCTTCTCGCTAAACCCAATGCCGCGATGCCTTTTGTCTCATTAAGATTTTAACCCACGTCTACAGACTCACACAACATGTCGAAGGTGAACCGACGCCAGGAAATCAAGCAAAAGGAAGATTTTCAACTCAAATTTCAACTCGCCCTCGCTGCTAATAATAATAATGTTCTCAAATGGCTACCGAATAGCCACGATGAAGCGCTTCATGGAAGTCAGAATTCAATGGAAGGAAAAGATCTGTTTCTCGATTTGCCTGTGATTCCAAATGGAGCCGGACTTTCAGATTTAGATAAGGATGAGAATATCAACCAGTCTCAGACTATTGGTTCATTCCTCAGCTCCGAAACGATACCAAAGAAGCGGAATTTGGAAACTGCTAGGGATATTAGAACAGGCTCCAAATCAATGTCGGCATTAATGAATAAGATGCGTACTGAAACACGCAAAAACTTGAATGATAAATTTCAAGTACACAAAGCCCAGCCAGAATATCGTGCCAGACTGAAAATTATGGAAGATATAAAGAAGCAGAAGCAAAAGCAGCCAAGTAAAGGCGGAGACGTCCCCGCGGCTGCCGTGGACAGTGACGAAGAAGAATCAAAACTGAAACAAATCGGAGGCAAAAAACAAATCATACCTCAATTTGGGAAGAAGGGAAAGGGCAAAGGAAGGCCTTTTTAATCACATGCGATGAGCGCTTTCTCACGCTAAAATTAAATAACGAGTATACGCAATTGATGGAGAAGTATATAAGTTTAAAATGTTTCATCGAAAATAAAAGGCAAAGAACGTATATCCAATTGAGTATGGATGTGATTTATAAAGTGGAGGTTAAATGTAAGTACAATGTCTCATGGAATCATTTGTCAACCTGTGATCTCTCCTGTCTATTATTTGCCGTTTCCAACATGAATTCAACTTTAGGAAGCTGGGTGCCCGAAGGGCCATCTTGCGGCTTGACCACTCGAGCAGCCAGGATGGCGCACGTTTTTTGCTCTGGGGTTTCCAAACTGGAGTGTTCAGTCAAGCTTGAGAGATGAACAGGACGCACATCTTTTTCGACTACATTTGCAAGAGGACTAACACATCGAATACCCGCAGGTGGTATTGACTGAGAGATAGAGCCGAAGGACAGGAACCTTCCAGAAGAGGTCGAAGAAATGGATGAATGGTTGGAGAAAACGGAGGAAGAATGAGAGCTGACGGATTCCATGCTTTTCATAACTGCGGTTGTTTGCGGTGGTCGGGCAGAATGAAGTTCAACAAGCGAAGGGCGGATTTTTTCGGTAATATTTCTGCCAGTGCTAGCGGTGAGAATAGCCTTGCGCATGCCGTCTGCCTCAGGTTGCACAAAAGACGAAGTTGGCGATGTAACCGGGTTCAAAATAGAGTTGGAATTTAACCGCGAGGCTGAAGCCGACCGCGGGGAGTAACTGCCATTTTTTGAAGCGGGGTTTTCCTCCATCGATGGAAGCGTGCTAGTCCATGATCGTGAGCTGAGAGGATGCGGGCGCCGCTCAGCATCTGCGCCATTTAGATTAGCAGGTTGATGATTATTGAGATGATGATTTGGATGATGATGTTGATTGTTGGCACCGGCGTTGGTTAGCGGATCGCAGAGTAAAGATGGGATTCTGTTTCTATGGGAAACCGCCGTCTCAAACGGTTTACGGAACTGCAAAGCTGTCTCCGACAGCGGACGTCGATCTAGAATGGGCAGCGATTTGTGCGAAATATCAGATGATTTTTCAGGTTGCAGTAGAGGGTTGGGAGCAGCAGGCCCCGGTACCAGTGTTTGCTGAATGACCACGGGGGAACGTGATGGCGCAGTTTGAGGTGAAGGGGGAGCATGCTCACGTTTAATGATGTATGGTGTAGCCCTTGTTGATTCCCCAGGCAGCTCCGAAGCTGGGCTAGCTACTGATGTCTGTGTATACGCCTGCAGCGGGCGCCAGACAGACTCATGTACTTGTGGCACAGGGTACCCGGCTCCATACCCTTGTGGAAAGCCAGAGGGGAGCATGTACCCGCCATTCACCGGCAGCCCCAATGGCTGCAGCATATGGCCCAGTGCGTACGCGTAGGGCGTCTGTGGGGCAAAGTACCCGGGGTTCTCCGCTCCCAGCGGCGATCCTGGATTCAATACGGGCGCATACATTGGCATGCTTTGCTGTTGGGGCTGAGGTGCCGGTGCTGGTGCCGGTGCAGCATAATATACATATCCTGAGTAAGGGGCATGGAAGTTACCTGCCAAGTGTGGGTTAGCGTAGTGCGCCCCATGTGGCGGGAGTGCACTGGCATGTGACATTTGCGGCTGCGGCTGCGGCTGCTGCGATAACGCCGACGACGACGTTGATGTTGATGGCGGTGGCGGTACGACAGCCTGGCGTGAAGCGGTTCCCGCAACATACAAAGGCGGATATTGGTGGAAGTACGGCAGAGGCAGTGGGCCGACCCCGGGAACCGTAGTTGGGGCAGACGGATAAGGGGCTCCTTGTGATTTTGCGGCTGCGACGGAGGCAGCGGCACCAATTTGTTCAGCTGCGGACTCGCGTTGCAGTGCCGTCTGTGGCCGCCGTCTGATATATGCCAACGATGCTTCGTCACCACGCCGGAACTTACCAGACGAATGGCGGAACTCCCAAATTAGTGGTGCGTGCTCTACATGGCCCAGGTGTGGGTCGGTGACTTTATGAAACCCGTACATGTGTAGTTGGCGCACAAAACTCGCCACGTTTCCGTGCTTGAAGTATTTACTCAATGCCTCGGCAAACTGCTTGCCTGGGGTGAGCGAAAAAGTGTTGCCAGTAGGGTTGCCAGTCCACCAGATAAGATGTGATATGCTGGCGTCATTTAGCATGCGGTAAAGTTTGTGCACAAATGCATTTTTTTTCACCGGCGGATCCTGGTGACGAAAGTTTGTTGTGGCCATAGTGGCATGTGTGGGTGTGTGAATGTTTTCTTTTTTTTCTTATTCTCTTTGCTATGTTCTTTTGCTCGGTTTTGCTGTAGGAAGGCGAAAGGAGCAGTTCAGTTTGGATTCGGGAATCTGGCTAAAAAGATCAAGGCGGATTTCCAAAATCAATAAAACAATTTAAACAAACAAGCTTCGATGATTGTAGGTATCGAGAAGTCCAGCTTCTCAAGCAATATCAGTGGTTTTCAAGCAAGGTTCGAACGGTTGTTTGAAATATCTAAGATTGCTCACGAAAACTCCGATTTTTTTTTTTATCAGGAGCTCGTGGGTAAAGGAATGCGTGCTTTAATGGATAAAAAAAGAGAGAGCAAGCTCCGAGAGAAAATGCGGAAGAAAGCTCCGCAAAAATTGATGGACAAAGAACACTTGAAGTAGTGATAAAAGACCAGGATATTTTTTTTTTCTTTCCCCACTACAGAGCACAAATGGATTACGCGCCGTACACGCACGCATTCCTGTTATGAGCGGATAGGATTAGGTAAAAAGCCACGGCCTACGAGTGCATGCATGCCGATGCCGTGACTTCACTACGGCTTGCGACAATAGAGCTCGCCACAGCCTCGAGGGCCAATACGTCAAAACAATTAACAACCGAAACCAGGCGCAGGTATGAATAAATTATGTTAATCATCGTGGGGAAAGAATGCTGATTTTGTGTTTCAAATTCTTTTTTTTTTGACCCAAAATTCCACATGGTTCTCGCGTCATGGTGTGCTCAAAAACTGCATTTTAAGTTTAGTCCCCTAACTAGCTATTGAATGCACACCCTCCGAGCAACTTTGAGAAATCCGCCGCAACAGTTGTGAGATTCGAATTTTCATTAGTTCGTGCTCAAGACAATTGAAATAAAACAAAAAAAGATATGTGTTTATTTCTAAAGCCCCTTTAAAATCATTTATGATGATTTTGGCTTTTCAAGAATTCTCTCGATGGCATGCGATTGAATGCATTACTCGAAAAAAAAAAACTGGCTTCATTGATCCGAAATCGAGGAGACGGCACCATCCTGCATGATATTTGCTGCAGTATGACGCCTGTTACATGCAGCACACAATGTCTCTGCATCTGGCTTCATACCGTCCCGTTGCGAGAATCGTTGTTTTTCTTTGCCCTTTTTTTGCGCGACAATCAACAATATTTTTCTCACTGATGCTTGATTTCACACGCACGAGGACGAATTATTTTACTTAAGGTGCATATATTTTAAACTCACCTATTTAATTAAAAATACTAACTATACATGTTAGTTCAGATCGGAGAGATAAGACTCAAAACTAATGTCTTAGTTGACTTGGCCGAAGTTTGCTTCCCCTATGCGTGCCCTCCACCATGCATGAGGATTTCAGTCGCTAAACATCACCCCTTTCTCGCACTTGTCTAAACAATTTGTTCCACACATTCAAGATCGCACATCGTTAACAAGTAGAGAATATCCCCCGTTTGTTTCTCGGAATCTTTTCCTTGTTTTTTTTGACGAAATTCAGGATTCTGGCTGGGAAATTTTACATCTATGTCATTGCTGTAAGTTTCTTTTGAAAATAATTTATCGAATAGTACACATTGTGCGCCACGAGCTTGCCTCGAGAGATTCCCCATACAACTAGATTGGTTGCTATACTCCTGTGGGTTACTTTAAAACAATCCTTCTTCTGATCAGAGCTATTTCAGAAGGCCTCTTTTTATGCTCTTTCATATTCTTCAAAATCCTTCGCCAAATAGCTATCCACGTTTAGAACAGTTAGGCAAAGAAGAATTCAATGCAACCATGACGGAGACCACTTGAGCAGGAAGAAAAACATGGGCAGATCAAAAGTTTCAACTTACTTAAGCTATCTCCAGAAAAGAAATTGAACTTGTTATCCATTGAGACAAAGGGTCTTTTTCCCAAGAGGTTCTAAGTATCAGTCCAGTAATGTAAAATCGGATGAAGGCAAAAGAATGAATGAATTCGACACTCAATTTGTTAGATTCATTTCTCAGTCGATCGTGAGAGTTTATGAAGGTTGAAAACTGTCTAGTAACACTCTCAAGGGTTGAAAGTTCTGCTGAAGAGTTCTTTTTTCAAAAATAAAAGTCACCTCAAAGCCCGATGTTTCCATATGAGGCTGCCAGTATTGAGGCATGGTCACCGAAACAAAAAGCAGTTTCTTAAGCATCTTAATTGTGGGAAAATTTGGCCTTTTGCTGTGTTTGGAAAATGTCAAGAGGCTTAACCTGTTATGATGACTGGAGCGATATCAAAAGCCATAAAAAAGCTGAAATTTGTTGGAGAATCTGATCTTCAAATCAAATCATTAATCATTCTTGTATGAGGATGATGAAAAAGGATCCAAAAGGGGAATGTCTCTTTAGTTGACCTTTTTCGTGAATCAAAAATTCCTTTGTTCTCAGAAACAAGTCTTGGGCAAATATCTACAAATTCAACCATGCATAGGAGATCGTCCTTTGTAAAGGCATCCGAGCTAATATGCAGCTCGAACCAATTGCTGCTGTGCGTTGCTTGGAAGTGCAGCATTGCGTATGGATTTTCCCGCTTGCTAAAAAATGTCGCATTGACGCGCTTTTCCTTAAAAAAAATAATTGTGTGAAGAAAAAAAGGGGCACTTGCGACAAATGAAATTTCAGATTTTACAGGATCAACATCATTTCCACTTGGTAAATTTGTCTATCTTATTTTGAAGAGCTTGCACGAATGTCACGCAAAGAGAACAGACTATGAATGTTAAATTTGAAGATAATTAAGCCCTTAAATTAACGTTTTCTCATTGTCTGCGGATTATTCACCATCATGGTTTTGATAATTCATCCATTGGTATCTTTGTCTTTTTTTCTTTCCCGGAATGTTTTTCTTTCAGGCTCATCAAGATCATCTTAATTTTCTCGTCCGTTCGTTCATCTATTTCTCCCTCTCACCATCGTTTAACTACATGTGAGTACTTGCCAGAAAAATTTCTAGATTACTTTTTATTCATTATTCAAGGATATTATATTCAGGTTTTTGTATAATTGCGAGGAAAAATCCTACCATTCATGTATGAGGCACCATATGTTTAGCGTTGGCGACGCTCTCTCAAGCCCAATCTTCCACTCAACATGTCTCCAACATCTGCTAGCTTGTTCCAGTGAATGGTATGTCCCTTTCTTAAAGCAACATTCGTGTCTTCGTCATAAAGAGTGTTGACATCAGAAAACTTAAGTTGAGCTCCTTGGATACCAATCACAACGGAAGACTTCTCTTCTCTTCTCATCAACTCGATCATCTTGATGTTGTTCACGCTATGGTGAATTGAATTGTGGTGAACCGAGGCAAACACACGGCGACTCCAGTCTTCAATATACTTAACAGACTGAACAGCAAAACGCGCGGCGTAAACTCTGTCCATGGAACTTGGAGTGAAACCTTGTTGAACATGGCCTGGAATAGCAGTTCTGGTTTCAAAGCGAGATTCTGCGGCTTCGCGGAAAATGTCAGACAACAAGTCAGTAGTATAGACAGAAGAAGCAGATTCATTTCTGATAAGAATTTTTCCGTTATTATCTTCACCGCGGTCACCTTCAAAGACATCGAAGAGGAGATCAATGTCCTCACGAATGCTTCTGAGATCGATCTTTTGCTCGGGCCTGTACACCGCAATAGCGCCAGTCACAAGACCGGCGTAGCATGCCACGTAACCACTATGTCCTCCCTGCACTTCAACAACAAACACTCTGCGTCTAGTAGCAGAAGCGGATTGCTTGATAGCATCACAGTAATTGACCAATTGATTCAAACAGGTGTCGGAACCTAAAGAATATTCAGTTCCAGGAACGTTATTAGAAACTGTAGCGGGAATGACGACTTTAGGAATGTTAAAGATGGGATATTTCTTTTTCTCTGAGTCTAATTGATGCAATGCGGTAAACGCCTCGAAACCACCGACAATCAAAAGACCATTGAACTTGTGTCTTTGCATGTAATAAGCTACGTCACCGTAGTTTTCACTAGGTAAAGAACGGTTAGTTCCGATTTCAGAACCACCTCTGTTGTGCCATCCATCAACATCGATCCAGGACAATTCCTTAACTTCTCCATTGCTGATCAAACCAGAAAATCCGTTTTGAACAGCAAAGAGTTTGTGGCCCTTGGCCAAACAGTACAAAGCGACAGCTCTCGTGGCGGCGTTTAAAGCAGACAGTGAGGCTCCCACATGAACAATACCAATATTTAAACGTTCATTTTCTGGCAAAAGCTTGGACTCGTCATCGTACAATGCGGTATACAAGAAGTTCTCGTATGCCTCAGCAAAGGTAGAGTCACGCAAACTCATGGCACGGTCGAAGTCTTTGGCCTCGATTGCGTCAGCGACCTCTTTTGTCAAACGCACGGAGTCCACAAGGGGTTGGCGAACAATTTCATTTTCGAGGATACTGATGACAGGGGAAGGAACATCTGGCGTACTTTCCAAGACGGCCTTGACGGCCTCTACACCTTGCAAAGTACTCAACATCCGGTCGTAGGCTACTGCAGTACCACCTCTTTGCACATGACCTAATGTTGTGATTCTGGTGTCGAGACCCAACTCAACCAAGACGTTTTTCACGGTCTCAGAGGAGATAGGGTTCAATTCATCATCCACAGCACCCTCAGCCACAATGACAGTGGTGTTTCTTTTGCCGTAGCCTCTGTGGCGCGAACAGATGGCCTTCAACTCGTCCTGCCACTGGCCGTGCTTGGGAGGTCTTTCAGGAATGAAAATATAATCTGCGCCTGTTGACAAACCCGACATCAAACCCAACCAACCACAGTGGCGGCCCATGACTTCGACAACAAAAGCACGCGAGTGCGAGGCAGCCGTTTCATCGATGTAGTCCACCATCTCAGAGATACGCTCCAAAGAGGAAAACGCGCCAATAGTAGCGTCAGTACCGGCCATGTCATTATCAATGGAGCCCACCAAACCAACAATAGTTAAGTGGCGGTATGGTTCAGCTTGGTCCTTGGTCAATTTTCCGGTTTGAACCAACTCTTCAATCAAAGAAGGCCACTCGGAACGGAAAAGGTCAGCACCTGTCAAAGAACCATCACCACCGCAAACCACTAGCGCGTCAATGCCATTGTCCACCATGTTGTAAGCACCTTGCAAGCGGCCGGCCCGCTCTCTAAAAGCCATACATCTGGCAGTTCCGATATCGGTACCACCGTGTGAAAGAAGGCCACGCACGTCACCCCACTCCATTTTCTTGAGCAAGTCACCGCCACGCACCAAACCTTCATAACCCTCATACACGGCGAACATATCACAACCATAGTAGATACCAGCACGCACCACGGCACGCACCGCAGGGTTCATACCTGGAGAATCACCACCGGAGGTCATCACCGCAATCTTTTTCTTCTTCTGGTTCTGCTCCAGTGTGGACTCTGCGGCAGTAGCGGCGGCAGAAGCTGGCAGATCTTGTTCGAGCGCCTTAATGAGCTCAGCCGACTTGAACGAGAGGTATTCCTCGGGCGAGTTGAATTTTTGATCACTAGTTTCTGAAGGTTTGCTAGAAAATGCAAGCGTGTTGCCAAGCGGGTCAGACACCGTGACAACACCACTTTCGGAAACTTTATACTTCACGCATTCCAGGTCCAAAACGGCCTTGACACCAGCGAGGTTCGTCGAAAAGAATTGGAGATCCTGCTTGACGTCCACATATTGAGAAGAACCGGAGAGACGAAGCTTGATCAAAGTGCTGGGACACATTTTGGCAGTGGCATCACCGTTATAGAATTGCAAGTCTTGCAATGGCACCACGTTTCCTGCATTGTCACGTGTCTGCAAGGGAAATGATTCCAACCAGTACTCCTTGATTGAGTCTGTGGCAAATCCTTGGAAATAATTGTTACTACCTGAAGTGGCCATGGCAGAGTAGTTCTTCACCAATTTAAATCCCAACGACCGGTAGAAACTGGCGGTGTTTTTGAACGCATTTTCGTCCGTGGTTGCGAGGGAAATGGAACTCACACCTTCGACGGACATCTCTAGACTGGCTCAAAAAATTTAATCTCAATTGTGTACAATTTTTAAAAAAATTGTTAGTGTGTGTTGAAGCCGGCTACGGTTAGGGGCGGATTCTTTAATCTTTAAGTAGAGATAGCAAGCTGTAGATTGAGTACGATTTTTTATATTCGTGCCCTTCCCGGCTGCAGGAGCAAAGTCATTCGGCTGCGCAAAGTCCGAGCACTGGGCGGACCTGTAAGAGCATTGAAGGACAACACCAATGATTCGCTTGCAAGGAATGGCGGGGCGGACGAGATGAACTTTATGATTATTTTTGCCATGTATTTTATTCCAAAATAGTTTATCTCGCAATTTATTATTTTACGAATTCTAAGAGTCGAGGCTAAAGCTTGCCCTTGCTATCCATTATTGTAAGGACTGTGGTTTTCTCAACTGAAAAAAAAAAAAAAAAAAAAAA